>VZTT01051064.1:3487-17170 GCA_013400855.1 Buphagus erythrorhynchus
AACTGCAAAGTGTGAAGTTGTCCCCATGGCTTGATACTTGATTTTTTTATTACTTTTCCTTAAGGAAAATATTCAAGCTGACTAAGTAGCACCTGCATATGTATATAGAAATACACTCTCGGTAGTAAAAACAGGTTTGTAAATGAAAGTATGTCTACAGATACTTCAGGTATTTCCTGGAGTTAGGGACTGCTACATGCTGGTGCAACCAGAACTCCATAATAGCATCCTGAAAAGTCCTCTGAATCAAAATATCACAGACTCATTTATGCTGAAAAAGACACCCAATATTATTGAATCCAATCATAGACAGAACACTTCATTGTCAACTAGACCGTGGTGCTAAGTGCCATTTCCAGTTGTTTTATGAACACCTCCAGGTGACTCCAACACCCTGGGAAGTCCATTCCAGTGCTCAGTAACCCTTCCTATGAAGAATTCCTCCTGGTGCAGTTTGAGGCTATGTCCTCTTGTCCTGTCAGTGGTTGCCTGGGAGAAGAGACTGACCCAGTACACCCTCCTTTCAGGCAGCTGTAGGGAGCAGTAAGGTCTCTCTTGAGCCTCCTTTGCTCCAGGCTGGGCATCCCCAGCCCCCTCACCTGCTCCTCATAAGACTTGTGCTCCAGACCCTTCAGCAGCTTCACTGCTCTTCTCTGGACACTTCAGTGTCCTCCTTGAAGTAAGAGGCCCAGAAATAAGTCTAACTTTTTATTTCTGCATGTTTATGCAATAAATCAAAATTCTCAATGCATAATATTATTTTAGATCAGAAACAAGAATTCTCCTGACTGAGACAATGTGCTTCTCAAGAGCTGACAGAACCAGGCTTATTCTGTTTAATTGCCATTTTCTCATAGACTAGTTTAAACACAGAATAGTCTAAATTAGGAGGGATCATCTAGTTCTATCCCCCCTCCTCCCCCTGGCATGGGCAGGGACATAGGGACATATCAAACAAGACCAAGTTTCTTAAAGCCCTATCCAACCTGATTTTTAACACTTCCAGGCATGGGTCATCAACAGTTTCTCTGGGCAATTTATTTCAGAACCTCATCCCCCTCATTGTAAAAGAATTCTTCCTAATATCTAATCCAAACCTCCTCCCTTTCAGTTTGAAGCCCTTTCCCCTTGTGCAGTCACTACATGTTCTTGTAAAGAGAGTTTCTCCATCTTTCTCGTAGGCTCCCTTCAGCCATTGGAAGCTGCTATAGGGTGTCCCCAAAAAATTCTCTTCTCCAGGCCGAACAAACCCAGCTCTCTCATCTTGTTTACATAGCACAGGTACTCCAGCCTTCTGATCATATTCATGGCCTCCTTTAGATTCACTGGAACTCTTCATGTCCTCCTCAAGCTGTGGGCCCCAGAAGTGAATGCAGTACTCCAGCTGGGTCTCACCAGAGTAGAGTAGGACAGGATCTCCTCCCGTGCCCTGCTGGCCCGGCTGCTCTTGATGCAGCCCAGAACAGGGTTAGCTTTCTGGGCTGTGAATGCACATTGCTGGGTCATGTTGAACTTCTTGTCCACCAACATCCCCAAATATTTCTCCTTTGAATGTTCTCAATCCATTCTCTGCCCAGTCTGTATTTGTGCTTGGGATTACCCCAGTCTGTGTGCATGATCTTGCTCTTGGCCTTGTTGAACTTCATGAAGTTCACACAAGCTCACCTCCCAAGTGTGTCACAGTCCCTCTGGATTTATGTCCCCGACTGGACTGGACCAGGCTTCAGGCACAGTCAAAGGGAATTTGCTCAGGAACATTACCACACTCTTGCCACCTCTACCAAGTGACTTTACAGAGAGAGGACTGTTGTANTCCCTTTCAGTTTGAAGCCCTTTCCCCTTGTGCAGTCACTACATGTTCTTGTAAAGAGAGTTTCTCCATCTTTCTCGTAGGCTCCCTTCAGCCATTGGAAGCTGCTATAGGGTGTCCCCAAAAAATTCTCTTCTCCAGGCCGAACAAACCCAGCTCTCTCATCTTGTTTACATAGCACAGGTGCTCCAGCCTTCTGATCATATTCATGGCCTCCTTTAGATTCACTGGAACTCTTCATGTCCTCCTCAAGCTGTGCGCCCCAGAAGAGGATGCAGTACTNCCATGGGTTGAAATAAGAACAATTTTCAGGAAACAGCAATGAAATAAGACAATGAACAATAACAGCAACGATATTAATGGCAGAGTGCACAAGCAGAAAAGCAAGTGATTCACATTTGAATGTTCCTTGCAGAAACCCCAGGCAACAACTGACCTCTCTGTCTGCCTCCTACCCAACCTGGAATTCATCTCTACCTCCACCCCTAGAAAATGACATGAGGTGGTATAGAATTACCTCTGGGTCCTGGCTGTGCTCCCTTCTGACTACTGTAAAAAATAACCCTGTCATAGCTGGATCCAACACATGGGGTTAATAATCCATACAGTGTGAATACTGATAATTCAACTCAGAGTTTGCACACTTTCCTTCTAGACAATATCCTTGTGTATTCTCATTAAGGCATTGCTGTTAATAAAGAGAAAAACACTGTAAACTTTTTGGGGGTTATCTAGTGAATAAATTTTTTCTTAGTAGGTCAGCAGCTAAGTCTTACAAATTAAGGCAAAAGGGATAGGCAGGTTATGAGGGAGTTCAGCTGTAACATCATTCTTGCCCATTAGTGATAAAATGCATGAATATAATTGAATAAGAGGTTATTTCTCCAAATCTGTTCATTAAAATCTGGACCAGCGGAGGCAGAGGGCACAAAAGGTTTTTCTTGCTACTGAATGAGAATTATTCTAAATAACAGATGCTCCAGCCAATTTAAAGGCTAAATTCTCCTCTATGATGCTCACTATACTGGTTCTTTTAACTATGGTTTCTTAACATGAGTAAGATTTCACTTGACATGGATAAGAGAAATTCTGAACTCAAAAAGACTGAGAGAGAGAAAAAAAAATATCTTCTAGGAAGGTCTGAGAGAGAAATATCACTTTATATAGTTCTTAAATATTTTAAAAGAGTAACTTCTTCTCAAGCTATGAACAGATGGACAATTTATGGTGAGATGGGCAAAGATAGTATCAACTCAGTGAATGCCAGATGCTTTGCTGTAGCTGTCTACATGAGGTGGTTTTCACTTCAGCATCCATGTGAGCAGTTATCACAGAATACCTGACACATGGGATGAGTTTGCATTTGATCTTGTTTCACCACAGCTTACATGTGTATAAGCAAAATAAATATAAGAACTTAGTCAAAACTTCAATCACTTTCAGACAAAAGAGTTACCATGTCAGGGCAAATACTCTTAAATTACTCCAGGGTTATTCAGAAATTAAAAATCTGTCAGATATTTGGTGAATTCATAATTAAAATCAGAACAAAACTAACTATCTGGAAAAACACGGAGTTCCAGCCTGTGTTGTAGCTAGAAATGGAAACTATGTCTTAGTAATAACTGTTTTCAATATATTAATAAAGTAATAAACACAGCATTTATTTAATGGTTTAAATAGACCTTTATAAAGTTTCAGCATAAGAATTACTGCAGAAGCCAAGGAGCTGCTGCCTAAGACCTACAGTATTAAAGGAAATAAATATCTGGTTAAGAAACAGAGAGCAATTGATTAATTTTCATCTTGCAGCTTGTTTACAGAATAATTGCTTATGATTCCATGTCTGGACCCATGTTATATTCCTTAATTAACAGGATAAGATAGAAATAGCAATGTAATGAAATTTTCAGATGACAAGATCTGTTAAAGAATTCAGGATCAGAAGAGGCTGTGATACATTGAATTTACAAGGTGAACAGATAACACAATGTCAAAGAAAATTTAGTGTAAATAAATAGGATGAAATATGTAGTGGAAGGAGAATATTAAAGAAGTATTTATCTCTAAATTCACAATGTAAGTTCAGGGAAGTACCTAAGTATTGCTCCAGACAAGTCAGTGAAAAATCTTCTTCTATAGGCAAATGCATTAGGAAAAATGCAAATACTGTTCTAAATTGTATAAATCAAAGTTGCATCTTGTCTAGAGCATTGTGTACAAAACCCTTACATGATAATGTGGCACTGGAGTGGGCTAGAAAAAACAACAAAAGTCTCATACAAAGTGAAATAGGAAAGATTCAAGATTCCCTTTGAGATTAATTAGCATGATCATGATAAGACTGAAAATCACAAATTGAAGTCAAGGGCTCTTTAGAAATGACAGAGAGGAACTGGAAATTTTTATGGAAATGTAGTTTTCATAATTAACTTTTGAAAATTTAGAAATAAAGTTAAAATTCCTGTTTCAGGATGGAAACCAATTGCTTCTTATGAGGCAATAAAGGGAGAATTTGTAGAAGTCACTTCTATGGCAGTATTTAGACTAAATACCTGTTTCTGGCTGTTGCTGGGTCATAAAGGACTGTTTTTGAGTAGGAACCAGTGTCTTCAAGATTTTTGCTGCTTTCAAGACATCTTTTGGAAAGGTTTTGTGTTTGCTCAGAAATCTCAGAAAAAAAGTCCTTTAAAAACACCACTATGTATGAGATTGAAGGACTGCTGGTGATCAAGGTTCAAGTCTCTGATAAAAGTCAAAAACAATAGAACAATCTTAAACTTGGGGTTTTTTTCCTTCTTGAAAGTACTTACTACATTATCACAGTTTTCTGATCTTTCCATCACCGTAATTTACCTTTATTTTCACACCCTACATAAAAAAAAATTAATAAGGTCCTCCATGGCTTGTAATGATATTTTTAACTTATTCAAAAAACTTAAAATATGACAATGTTCTTTTCTGGTTTCTGGAATAGTTGTCAATCTAAATTTATAATTCCAGAGTGTTATAATTCTTGGTAAATGTGTTTTGCTTTGTATACTAATAGAGTCCTCTTTGAATAGCTTTGTGTGTACAAATTCCTAATTCAAGAACTACAAGACAAGTCTTATCAGTATAGAGCAAAGCAGTTGACTCAAAAATTTGTTCTTTCTCCAAATAATCAGTGTAAAAAGCACATGGCAAAAGCGTCTCTTATATTGAAGCATCACATTTTCTAGCTCATCACTCTATTTCATGTCCTTCCCTCCCTAGCTACCACACATTATTCAGCAGGGAATGTGGCCTCTTATGACCAGCAAACCAAGTTCCTCGGGTGACCTATCCATCTTTTTGCTGCTTTTCAGATTCAGACACATTGCTCAACTTCTGAAAGAGCAATGTAAAGCACAGTGTTCTGCTCTTTTTTACTTATCCCTTGTCATTTTACGTTTGAGTAGCAGGATTTGACCAGAGCAATGCTACTGGCTACAGTGGTCAGAATGAGGCCTCTTCTGTCTCATGAGATTTGCTAAGCATTTACAGCATGTTCCATCAGAAATACTGTGGACAAGGTGAAAATTCCAACAGGTGTCTCAACAGGATATAATAGCATAATAACAGAAACTAGCCAGCCTTAAGTGCAGCGGCAGGCATGGATGGGCCCGGCTCTGCCTCGGGAGCAGAAGCACAGTGAGCCACATCCCATAAACTGGCAGCACAGAAGGCAGGAGGAGCCCAGAGGTGCACTGCACGTTCACCCTATAAGCCCTTCCCAGAGTCTTGATATTTGGGGTTTCTGTTGATTTGGGAGTCACTTCAGCACACCACAAATGGCCAGGTATAAGTCCTCCTTTCAAAAGCCATTGAGGCTCCTATAGTGTCTCTGGGGATAAAACTACTAAATCTGCTGCAACAACAGTTTGTGAAAGGTGCACAGCACAGCTTTGATACACACATTACCTGGAAAAGTGGAGTGTTTGCAAAGAGGATCAGATCTTGGTACCCTTGTGCCAGATTTTCACTGATTCTAGTCATGAAACCTTTTTTTGAGCATATTGTTGAGATGCTTAAAATTTATCTAATTCTCAAAGGAGAGTAAGTGGTTGAAAACAGGAAAATCTTTGAAATCAGAATATTTTTTTTGCCACAGGCCACTGATAAATAGCATTTTAGTAATTCAAAGTTTAACTGGCTCCTTCTTGATCTGTTTTATCCAAATGTACAAACAGTTTGAAGTAAAATTATTTCTCATTTTAAGAAGACTGAAGAGACAGAGATCAGCACCCAAAATGCAAACATTTGAAACTACTAGGGAGTGTCTTTCCTCTCCTGACCTCATGATCCTTGATCTGTCCTGTACCAGGGCACACTATCCAATGAAGGGCAGAGTTATACTTGTGCTTGTTTCATTTCCAGTTCCAGTGCCACATCAGATCCATTCATACTGGCAGCCGGGTGCTGAACACCCTTTTCTGGGAAATACAGGCTCTGAGTCTTAATTCCTCTCTCTTCTTTTAACTGCAAATGCAACCCTAAGGCATAGGCTTACTAAGACCACTTCTAACAGACATTTCAAAATAAAGTGACATTTGCAACTACATTTTTGGAAGTTTCAGTCCTATAAATGTAGGCTGGGAAATGGGTAGTGCATGGATTTTGAAAGGATTTAAGGATAAGGTTGGCTCATTTCCATCAGATTTGCAGCAGTCATCTGTGAATGCAGGTAACTCATTTTAGCCACCTCATCCCTTTTAGTAAAATTTTGTTGATTTCACAGCACTCATAGTTGAGGTATGCAAGGTTTTATTGGGCTGAGTTTTAGGGGGCTTTTATCCTGTCTCCAGAGTTTGAATACTGGGCACACATCACAGCTTACGCTGAGGAACTAATTCCAGGTATTTTATATTTGGTTTAAATTTTAAAGTATCAGTTTTCTTCCATTCTCTTTCCCATTTTCCTTCCCATAAAATTCATGCTATGGGATTTAGAGGTGGGATTGCTGGATAATCAGATCTTGAAAATCTCAATATTCGGCAGAGGCTTAGAAACATATCTTCAGGCAGCTTTTTACCTCTTATTTTATGAATATTTTTAATACTACAATTTCTAATAATAAAAAGCACACATTTCTCTTAAAATGATGATACCTCATAACCTTTCTCTTTACTCTTCTTACTCCTTTATGCCTTGCCATTTCAATCTATCCTTCTTCATTGTTGATTTTGAAATATTCACTCTGTGACTCTCTCTCCCATTATCAGTGTCTGGGAGGAAGGCTGACCATGACTAAAGTTACATGTGAGAATATAGAGAGCTGGAATTTGCTCTCTTCAATAGCAGAGCTGGGTGTCTGTGAGGAAATGCTTCAGTTTTTTCATCTGGCAAAGAAATGTATTCCTTTATGGCATAATATATGTGTGGTTAGAGATTTGTGCACAAAGGCTCATATAGGTCTTTGAATTATTTTTACTGATATTGCTATTAACTTCAGTTTTGAAAACACAGTATTTTTGTTTCTATTTCAGCTGCAGTGAAAAAGGAGGGGGAGAAGAAAGGTAAATAAATCTTTTCCCTTGACTGAACCGTCTTTCAGGCTGTGACTGCTGTGAGAAATGTTTCTTTCGTTCAGTGATACAACTGGGATGATATACAGCATTGTGATGACATACAGCACCTCGTGTGCTACCATCAGCCAACTTTATCTGCTCCTACTGTGATAACACTGTTGTCATTTCCACTATTGGTAGCTCCTTTTTAAAACAGGCCAATACAGACCAGTATCAGACACTTCATCATTCTGGCTGGGAGGAAAATGAAAGGCCTTTGTTACCACGTTAGGATTTGTCAAAGAGAACAAAACTTGCAGTGCACCATGCATGCTCACCTGGGTGCTTGCTCTTTGCAGAATCTGCTTTTCTAGGCACATTTAATTTCCTCTTTTCAGATATATATTGCATGTAACCTTTGCTGAACTCATTTTCTGATATTTTAACAGATTAGTGGAAAAATTTGCCCTAAATCACAACCTAAAATATTACTTTTATTTAAAGATAAATATAATGTATTTATTGGACACTAAATATCTATTTATAGTGTTGTCTTTCAGAATAAGATTTGCTGAGTTAAAACTTTATTTTCCTAATTTTCTGCATTTATTCAAACAGCAAAAATAATGATATGTTTGCACTGAGGTGGTATTTTTTAACCTATTCAACTTTATTGTATACTAGGTTTATAAATCATGTCTTTCTCACTAAAAAGAGCAATGGGAACATTTTCAGAACATATCCATGTATTTCTTAGGATTATTTGTGATTTATTTTTTATTCAATGAGAAAAAACCCCTCTTTATTATTGATGGGAGATTTTAGGGGGGAGGCACTAGGGTGTGTATTTTGCCATTTGGAAATTCTGTGATTCACATAATTGAACAATGGAGCCAACCTTTACTCTCAATACATGAATACATTTTCAATCCTACTAATTTATTATTTTTTTCTGTTATCCCTGCACAGACCTGTTAACTGAACTGGAAAAAAAAATTATAGTCTCAACTGTTTTATCAGCTCATGAGTGAAAACTTGGCTATGTTGATGTTAGTGGCAAAATTCCCACTCACTCCACTGAAGCCAAAATTTCACTTCATGTCTTTAACAGAACAATAAAATTCATTTCAGTTATCAAAAACAACCATGCTTAATAGGTATCAAGCAGGATATTTTGTCCAAAGATTAATTTGCAACAACTGAGGCATGAAAGGTAGCACATGAAGCAGGGAGAATCAGAAAACTGGCAATTACACTTAGTGCCACTGGTTTTCAGATATCAAAATGTCTGCTGTGTTCAAAAACATGAACTGCTACATTCTTAATGGAAAGAAAAGAATGAGGTAATTGTTAAGGGTGCTACTTCTCTCAGCCTTCTCACAGATTATGGGCCCATTCATTTATAGAAGAACAACAAGGGATTTTTTTAAAAATACCTAGTGCTTATTTTTCACCATTTAGGATTTTCTTCCCCATTAACCATAATCTTCCCTAACAAAACTGATTAAAAAATGCATTTTTCATGAACATTCTTTGAAGTTAGATCGATTTTTCCATTCCATTTTCTTTTCTATATTATTTTGCTTAAAAAAATTTCCTTTGATTTCTTAGTTGAAAGGATTTTGCAACAAGTACATGTAGGCTACTTTCAAGCACCTGGCTCAGTCTGTATCTCATACTGCTGGTTACCACCAACCTATTTCACAGAAACATGGAAGTATGAACTGAAATTCAGATTTAGTAATTCTTATGATATCACTCCTTTATTTATTTTTTGGATTAAACCTCCCTCTGGTTTTCTGAGATCATAACCAGCATTGTCAGCAGCAAAGGTATTGATTCTAGTGGAAAAAAAAAAAAATCAGAAAAATGAATTCTTCCAGTGACTAAGGAAAACTGGTTCAGTGATGTTCCTTCCTTTAGTAGATACGCACTAAACTGAACAACTAGAAAGAAGTAACAAGGCCTCTTCCAAAAAATGAACATGCTATGCTTTAGTTGCCATGCTTTCTCATCTAGCTTCCTCCTCTCTGCAGGCCCCACATGGAAAATATTGCATGTTCCTAGCTAACTCCTAATATGATAAGGTTTTATTTATTTCTGCTTATTCTGATGTCACAATAAATTGCTCTAGGCTTCATGTGTATTCCTCTGACTGGCAATAAAAAAGGGTAATGTTCACTGGTTTTGCTTAAGGATACAGTATTTTTTGCACAGCTGCAAAAATAATAGAAGTAGGCAGGCAGTGCTCTAAATTGACTGGCTCATTATCCAAAATATATTGTGGTAGTAGCATGCACAGTTCAAACACCACTTTACCATTTCTCATGTGAGTCATATAGCACACAGACACTGTACTCTACATGAAGCTTTCTCCAATTATTTTGTCTTATTCAAATACACATCCCGAATCTAGAAAAACAAGAATAATGAGCCATACAGAGTGACAAGCCATCATAAAAGAGAAGAAGATGAAATGACGTGTTCAGTCGATGGTACATTCTGTGCATAGCATAAATCAGACTTGAAGGAGCTGGCAAGAGACAGAAAAGAACAAAATTAAGATGGAGAAAGATTACATATTGTGCTGATTTCTCCAAATATGGATGATACTAACAGGAACCTTGAGGCATTCACTATTTCTCTTTCAAAGGTTAGGTCTCTAGGACTTTGTGACCAAAGTCCTAGAAAATGGTCAGCTTTACCTTCCAGCATCATGTTATGCCTTCTTTCAACGTGTGGGATAGAGAAGCTGTCACAGAAATGTGTAAATGTTGTCAATTCCAAAAGGGCAAGAAGCAGCAAACCTTTTCATGAGGAAGGCACTTCCTAAATTTCCCAAGAGCAAATCTGGCTGCCAGTACACAAAAATTTTTAACTCTTGCTAATAATTCAAAGCACTGTGTGCAAGGAATCAAATGAATTAAAACAGGCCCAGGTGTTGGTGAAGTGATATAAATCCCATCATTTCCAGGGCATGTCCAGAAAACAGTAAACAGACATGTAACATGCTGAAATATTTCATCATTTTTTCACATTTAATTGCCATTTTTAAATGAAATAAATATTAATAATTATTTTTGTTTCTATAAACCATAAGAGTATTTTCATATTTCAGAGATGTTTTAGAACTACAGAGGGTTACAAATATCCCTTGTTTGGAATAGAGCCAGATCAAAGAAAACTTCAAGTTTTCCTAGTTCTGCACAAAATGGAATTTCTTTTTTCAACTGATACCTCCCATACTCTATTTATTTCTGACTATAGAGGATATGGACTGGATTGGGGATGGCAAGCAAGTAAGCTTAGTGAGTTCTCTCTCCAGTCAGTGTCAGGAAGTCTGGTTTTGTAAAGATTCTTTGCATCTGTGTTTCTAGTGGACCAAACAGGATTCAGCTGTGTCATGATCCCTGTGGTTGCTCCTTCTCATGAGTACATGTAAGAACACTCTCATTTTTGAAAGTGACTCCTGAACATGACCTGCCAGGGACTTGGTTTCTCCAGGCTCCTTGCAGCCAATGAATAAGAGACAGAGAACAAACTCTGCCTTCCTTGTGAGAGCACATCTAGTCCAAGACCTCTGTGAGTCTCATCTGCTCTGTAGACTGCCTACAGTCAGATATTATGAGGACTTGTAAGTTAGTGAGATGCAGGCTCTGGTTGCTTACCACTCCCATTCTGATTTTCAGCATTAGCACCTTGCTCTTAAATTCATTTACTAGTTTTTAGAAAGCAAAATGAAAATCACATTCATGTGACAAGTTTCAACAAAATAGATTGAGAGGAGAGTATGTGGGATCACATTTAGACTTTTTCTCAATAAATGCATCGTGGTGTAAAAAATGTATATGTTCTGAGTGCAGTTAAAATCAAACAAAGGGAAAAAATGGGCCAGACATGTACAGTCAAGATCCAAACTACATGTTTTTGTCAATTCAGTAAAGATTAATTTCCTTCTAGTACTACTTGTAATTGTACTATATGGCTTCGAAACCACTGCTCGGCATACAGAGTGTGGAATAAACTGGCCAAGGCACAGCAGCATCCCTTTTCAATATACATAAAAATCAAGATGGTTTCCAAACTGAAAAGGAAAACAAAACAAAACAAAACAAAACAAAAAAACAAACAAACAAACAAACAAACAAACAAACAAAAACGGAAAACAAAGCAAATAACAGAAAAGGGGGGAGGGTGATTTCAAAACTGCTTAGTTTTGTAATTGACCAGAAAAATTAGAAGTCAGCCATCTTATTCATAAAGCAAACAGTCATGGTAGCATGGGATTTCTGCTCAGCTGCAGATGCCACTGGTTCAAGATGAANTTAAACAGCATCTTAGCTGTTGCAACAAGCACAAATGCAGTTACTAGAATTTGATAAAGGTGCTTCAGCACTAGAATCCTCTCTGTCTTTACTACCTGATGTGCAGAGGCTGTACAAGTACCACACCCTGAATCACACAATCACTGTCAGTCACACAGCACATTATTCCACAGCAATGAATGCTGAATTTCCTGAATGCTACCAGGAAAGTCACGTGCTGCTCAAGCAGTGGATGTAACTCACTGCACTGAATAGAACTGCAAAATATGCACAGTCACATATTCCATATCCAGAGCTCTGCCATTGCATGGCACACTGTAAACCCTGGAAACAATGGCATGATAAAAAATAATAGATTACAAATATCATCGTTTGAAATAGAATTTGTTACAATTTTGAACTGGTGGAGGATTCAATAAAATGGCTTACCACAAGAGAGCATACTTGCATATAGAAACCACTCACCAGTTAGGGAATTCCAGCAAAGAAATTTAATTTTTTTTTGTTAATTAAAAGATGCAGCTAACCTGCGTATCATCATTGAAACCAAGGACTTTATCGAAGTGAAAAGCCCAATTAGCATCAGTCCTTTTTGGATGTATAGGCTAACATATCCCTCATCAGCTCAATGAAAACCCAAGGATGCCTCTGCTCTCCAGAACTGCAAAACTAATAAACAATTTCATTTAATTTAGATAGACTTTTAAATATTAAGGAACTTTTCCTCATGCAAATTTAGATGTCTAAAGTTAGGCATCTACACTGAAACTGGTCACCTTAGGCTCAGTTTAGGGCTGATGGAGAGATCTGCAAGGAGTGTTTCATCTGTCTTGTGTCTTTGTCAGAATGCAATTACTTGCACCTCTGGAGATACTTATATTTCTCACTTAATTATAACAGGGAATATAGTTTAGGTCTAGTAACAAGAACAGAAAACAAACGTCAATGAATATTGTTTGTTGCTAATTAACAACTTTCCCTCTCTTTGAAGAATCTGACATTGAAAGGGAAGTGAGAAGAAGGAGCAAGTAATTTGTAGATCTTTATAACTGATTGAATATCCATTCTCACTGTACTTGGACGAAGGATCTAGTGCAAATATTTAATCTAGACATTTTAACAGTAAGGTGAAATCTCCATGTTTATCTACCTAACACCCTGCTGTACTCATAGTTAAAGCACATAAAACTAATGATGCTACCTTGCATCCATGCTTTTTCAAAAAATGCCAATACTTTTATTCTTAGTAGGATTTAACCAAAACCTTGACATTGGTTACAATTTTGCTATCTATTCAAGGTGAAATTGAGATTACACTCTTTTAAGTCTTATGTAACAACAAACCTGCAAAATTATTCATATTGATAGACCGGTATAGCATTTTAATTACAGTTATGATTACAACTTGTGTTAATCATTCTTATTTGCGTTAAAGTATGACAGTAATTTATCCAGCCCCTGCTACCAAAACTGGAGTCAGTTAAACTACTGTTTGAATGATTATGAAACAGCTGTGATTTCTGAATAAAGAGTGCTCTGTGTAATTGGTGGCCTGTGTTGTTACTGTAAGTTAGATATAACACATATATATTGGCATCATGTCAGAAACACTCACACCTGTCAATCAGCATAATATGCTTGAACACCTGCATATCCACATAACACATGTTTAATTGGCTAAAAATTTCCCCGTGGGATAAACTATTACTTTATTGCTCTGCGCAAAGATGTGTGCAAATGAATGCTCAGAGGTATTCTATTCAGATGCAATTCCAGAATGAATAGTTCTTCTAGTGTCAATCTACCTTTCTTTTTCTTATCTATGCAGACATCATTTGCAGAAATGTGCTTTTACAAAGTTGCAATTAAAGCAAGAGCAGTGATCAGCAGCATTTCATGAGGAACAAAGATGATTCAGTACCGTTATGGCTCTAGAAGTTAGTCATTAGCCCTTTGCTGTAATCAACATGTTAATTTGAGTAGCACACTAGGAAAAGTCCATTTTTTCAAAAGCCAATTA
>VZTT01051067.1:0-24201 GCA_013400855.1 Buphagus erythrorhynchus
AAGAGGCAAACCCCGGTGTTGGGGTGGCGGGGGGGATACAGTGACCTTCCTTCGACTCCAAGAGCGAGCGAGCGAGCGAGCAACTCCCTCCCAACCTCCTTTACCTCCTTCTAATCCTCTAACCACCGGCCCTTCCCCCGCCCTCCGAGAGAAAACTCCCAAAAAAGCAGGGAGGCTCTCCCTCCTCCCATCTCAAGGTTTCAAGGACTCAGCCATCAGTGTCCCTTAGCATGTCAATGGGAAGAAATTCCACAGGCAGGGAGGAAAGGAAAAAACCGATCCCCAACAATGCTTTATATGTAAAAATAAATATGATTTTTATTATTTTAATGTTTCTAAACATGTTTATAAAATTTCATTGGTGTTATGGCATGTATAAAATTCATGGAAGAGTTTACAGACGTTTAGTACCTGTATTTGGACACTTGCTTGTTGTCACACATCTTTCCTCTTATTTTAATACAGAAAAGAAACAGAAATCTCCCTTCCAATTCAGTTTTTTACATTTATACAGGAAACTGCTTGCAATATCTTAGTCTTCTGGTTTCAGAGAGTTTATGGTGCTACACAGGGATCAAAATAAAGTTGCTGCCTTCAACCCATGAAATGTCCTAGCAGGGACAGAGAGAATAAAGCAAGGGCAGAGCAAGCACCAGGTCAGACTGACCTCTCTCCTCCTGATAAGGACAGTAGAACAGCATTTTACTCACTCAGTAAGAATAGTAGAACGGAACAACCTTTACTCTTATCAAGGACCCCAGAACACAACTGCACAGCTTTGGAGAAATAAATAAAAGATGTAACATAGGGAAACAGAAGTCATGCAAAATGCTAGCAGGATTGTAACAGACTGTAAGTCTGACGAAGTAGAAGTTATGCAAAACAAAGATACTGCGCTTAAAAGCGTGAGTAGAGGAACAGCCACCTAAAAAGGACACTGAATGTTGAAGACAGATCCCAGAGAGTCATATAAGAACTTCCAATAGCAGGTGTGACTATGTCAAATAAGGTCAAGGTAGTGGGGATAGCTAATGAATATGTGATCAGTGTGTATGATAAAATCTCTGCTCATCCAACACTCAAATGGAGGAAGGATCCCCCAGGTGAGCAGCAGGCTGCAATAAAAAATTCTTACTTTCTAGTACCCAAAACTGTGTTATAAAGTTTCTATTTGGCCAATTTCAGTATCACTCCTTGTGGGTGAGTGAGGCGATGGTGCAATGGCAGCTGGGTGAGCTGTGCTTCTTCAGAGCACTTGATTCATCCCATCCCATCCCACTCCATCCCATCTCATCCCATCCCAGGAGGCTGTGCATAGCTCTTACTGCCATTTGGGGTGTCCTGGGTAAGATGAACTTATAGTCAGCTAGGGCACAGCCAGTGAATTCTTGCAGGCTGGAAGCTGACATGTCTGTGTGTCTTTTCAGGTACGTTTTTTTTTTAATTTTTTTTAATATTGCAGAATAGTTATAAATATACTGATTCACAGTTATGTTATTAGGAAGCTAAGAACTGCATGGATTCACCAAGGGGAAATTATGTTTGACCAAATCTGATAGCTTTCTATGATGACATGGCAGATGGGTTGATGAGAAGAAAGCAGTGGATGTAGTCTGCCTTGACTTCAGCAAAGCTTTTTACAGTGTTTCCCATAACATCCTCATTGGTAAGATCAGCAAAGGTGGGTTAGGTGAATGGACAGTGAGGTGGATCAAGAGCTGGCTAAATGGCAGAGCTCAAAGATCGTGATCTGTGGAGTACAATCCAGTTGGAGGCCTGCAGTCAGTGGTCTTCCCCTGAGATCAATACTGAGTCCAGTCTTATTCAAGTTGTTATCAACAACCTGTATAAGGGGATAGAGCATACACTCAGCAAATGTGATGATGACACAAAACTGGGGAAGTGGCACAACTCAAGGTTAATAAATTGGAGAATTAATAAATTGGAAAATTGGGTGGAGAGACACCTAATGAGGTTCAACAAGGGCAAGTTTAGGGACCTGTACCTGGGGACGAATAATCCCAAGTGTCAGCAGCTCTGCAGTAAAAGAACAGCTCTGCAGAAAAGGTTATCTGCAAGAAAAGGACTTGGGAGCATCTCTGCGGAAAGGGACTTGGTGGATCACAGGTTAACTATGACCTGGCAGTGCCCTTATGGCCAGGAGAGCCAAGGGTATCCTGGGGTGGGTGCATCTGGAAGAGTGTGGCCAACAGGTGTTATGATTCAATGGATGTTGAAGTCCTCCGCCCAAATTAAGGTACAAAGGAGACCAAATGTGCAACATCATCAGTTCAACAGTACAGGCTTTATTTTGCAAAATTGCTTGTATAAAAAAAAGAGAGAGAGAGGAAGAAGAAGAGGTATAGTGCAAGTAGAAGATAGTTACCACTATGGATGTGGGATCATCCCGTGAGTCATTCAGTGCCCTGAACTTCTGGTGCTGGGTACTCACCTGCTGACTCAGTCCCTGAGTAATTTTTATGTAGTACCTTATTTGCACAAGAAGCAAAGGTAGGAATGGCTTTCAGCTCATCCTTAGTAGGAGTAATTGTCAGTTCCTCATTAGCATGAGAGGGAGAGGAGGAATGGCTCTGTCTATCACTCATGCTCAGGTCTTAATTCAATGGTCTTTGAGATCTGCTCTGGTAGTTATATAGCATACAGCAGTAGAAAGTTGCAGTATAAAGTATCGGTTTCTGTCCTGCCTAGGCAGACAGAATTGAAATTATTTATTTTGCTGTTTGTGCTTAGGGACCGCTAATGTTTCCTGCAACAAGTTTTACAACCAAGTGTTTGTTTAAGGCATATACTAAAAATGCCATTGATGCTTTCCTTACTACAAGCCAAGAGAGGTAATCCTGCCTCTCTACTCAGCCTTGGTGAGGCACATCTTGAGTGCTGTGTCCAGTTCTGGGCTCCTCAGTAGAAGAGAGAAAGGGAGCTACTGGAAAGCGTCCAGTGGAGGCCACAAAGATGATTTAGGGTCTGGAGCATCTCTGTTATGAGAACAGACTGCAGGAGCTGGGCTTGTTTAATCTGGAGAAGACTGAGATTACATCTCATTAATGCATATAAATATCTCAAAGGTGGGTGTCAGGAGGGTAGTGCCAGACTTCTAGCAGTGTCCAATGACAGGACACGGAGCAATGACCTCAGACAAAAACACAAGAAATTTTACCCCAACTTGAGGAAGAAATTCTTTAAATTGAGGCTGGCAGAGCACTTGGAACAAGCTGCCCAAAAGGTCGTAGTCTCCCTCTCTGGAAACATTCCAAATCCAAGGAATATTTGGATGTATTCCTCTGTAACATTCTCTAGGTGACCCTGCCTCAGGGCAGTTGGACTAGATGAACTCCAAAGGTCATTTCCAACCCTAACAATTCTGTGATTCTGTGATTCTGAATGCTCAACAGCGTTTGAAAATGAAAATAGACATTTTTAAAATTTAGGAATTAGCTAGATGAGAAAGAAGGTAAAAATACTACAGTATGTCATGAATCCATGAAGTCTTTGTGCTGTTGTATCCCCATCTCAAAAAGGAAGTAATTAACAAAAGAGTCGGGGAATGGCTTTCATATATGAGAGATAACAGAGGGAAGGGAATAATACAATAACAGTTATAAAATCCTGACTGGCATGGAGAAAGTGCTGTCATTGCTTGATATTCTGTTAGACAGGAAAAGGAGGCATTAAATGGGATTATCAAGAAACAAGTTTAAAACTAACAGAAGCAAGTGTTTTTCCAGTCAAGTTGTAACTAAATCATTAAACTCATTTCTACAAGATATTTTGGTTAAAAAACTACAAGTGGTTTAAAAGATAATTACACAAGTTTATGGAATAAAACTCTATTAAGAGCTACTAACCAGTACAAAGTCTTCCAAGCTGTTGGCTGCACAAAGGTGAGGGAGTTAGTCAGGAGTCTCTCTGCAGTTGATTGTGTTTTCCTCTATTTGTATAAGTATACGCTGTCTCTGAACAAGGATAGGTGGACGTTTGGTGTAGCTGTACATATCTGCTATTCAGTTTTCAGTCTAAAGTCTTAACAGTCTTATAGACTCAGAGCCTTTGAAACAGAAACCACAATTGCATTGCACTGTCTGACCAACTTTCCAAGCATGCAGTGGCTGGTCTGAAAAAAGTATAACTGCCCCATCCAGTTTCACTAGATGTGCTCTTTTGCAAATTGGTGATAAATTGTACGTCAATGCTGATAACCATAATTACTGATCAAATAAATACCAAAGATTACAGAATCATTTGAATGCACAAGATTATGTTCTTTGGGTCAACAGAGTTTGTGAAAGTGATCCCTGCAGCTTGTGAGAGTGCTCTGTCTTGGCAGGGTGCTGATGAAGATAGCCTTACTCAGTGAGCAGTCAATAGAACATCAGGAAGGCTCCTACCAATGGCACAGTAGTGTGTGCAAGAGGAGGGCCAGCTCGTTCTGCAGCGCAGGCACTTGCCATGGTTCTGCCTTGAGTCTGAGCTATATGTTGCCATAATGCGTTAAACTATAAGAGCTAGGGACCAGAAACACCCTTCACTCTCTCCTTTCTCTATACACCATAGTTCCCAGGTAGAGGAGTGTAGAACCAATGAGCCGTCTTACTCTTCAATTTCTTTGTGTCATTAAAGACAAGGAACAAAACCAGTGGAATATGTTCATACTGCAATTTAGCTCTGAACACTGCAAGAAATCATTACTGTTTTGCTCAAATTCATCATAACCTAGACTCCAACATTCACAACAATACAGTAATGTTCTTTTATGCTCTTGGGTCCCCTTGTGATTTATTAATTTCAATAAGGGAAGACAAGGAAATTTTGAAGGAAATTCAAGGAATCGAGGTACTCAGAGGACCATTGTCCAACACTATTTCTACATTGTACTTTTCTACTTATAATCAAATATCTCATAGACCTTTTTCCAGAGTGTTGTACTAAGTTTTTTTAGAGCTCATCCTGTAATACAGTAGATGACTTCCTTCCTGTGCCACCCTTTGTAATTGATGAGGTAATCATGAAAGTAGCAAAGATAGAATCCTTTAAGGAGAAATCTAGTGTAGACAAAACCTGGGAATCTCCCACTTTCATTTGATAGTCTTTACTAACAAAAAATAATCAGAGTAATGAAAAGTTCAAATCCTACCAGCTATTAAAAAGAAGTCCCACTAGATGGGGTTATAGTTTCAAAGGATGAATATCTTCTCATCTGGTTTGAGGAAGAGCATTTTTTTTCCCTTCTAATTTGTTCAAATCGGCAGCTTAATCCTGTGAAGTTAAAATATATTATCTTTATGTTTTAAGTTCACCAGTAGATTCTTAGACCATTTCTACATTCAGCACAAACTATTGTAGCTTTATCTGAGTAAATTATTGATGTGTTTGGGGCAGTGTTGCCACTGTTCATAGATTTAAGTGACTGAAATTTGTTCTTTGCTATCCCTAGCACTACTTCATTACCATTTTGCATGCTGCCATACAGCAGTTACAGAAGAAAAAAACTAGCACAAATCATCTTAATTTGGCATTAGTAATGTCATTGGTGCCATAATCTATGAACTGTTTGGAACAGAGGTTTTGTTTATTTATTAATTTTTGTGAAGGAAAACTGGTTAGCACACGGATGCTGGGTATAACTGGGTTGGAATTCTCCTGCAGTCAACACTAAATAATTACATTGAATATAAGTAATAATTATTCTAATAGTTGTTCTTAGATCCTTGTTAATACACAGTTTTAAAAGAAGTTTGTCAAGTGAGAATTCATTAAATATAGTAATAACCAAAAGAAAAAATGCATGCACAAAAATCCAGTGAAAACAAATGGAGAGTAAAAAACAAAATTAATTTTTGATGTTGTCTGGTTTATGATTATTTAAAAATTTACATTAATATTCTTGTACCATATATTTGTTGTTGTTATGCTTAGAACACTTTAATTCCTACATCAGTTTAATTAATATTTATAGGAATGCCTTGCATTTTACACTTTAAGTATTATGATAGGAATCTCAAGGGTCATCCTTGTTCTAATGAATTTAATTGAATTAGATTAGTACTAAATCATTTCTATCTACGATTTTTGATACAAAAGACGACAAATTAAATTTATCTTTTAAAACCACTGGAAGGAAAAAAAAGAGGGGGAACTGGGCAAGGACAGGAATGCAGAGAAATTAAGAGTAACCTATTGCTAATATCAAATGTTGAGAATTCCAGTAAGGGGTATTAGAAAATCAAGCATCTTTTAAAATTATCTAAAACTTATCCAAACTCTCTTTTTGGAAGAGATTTAACATCTCCCTTCCCTAGCCATAGTATGAGTTTTAATATAGTTCAAATTCTGAGAATAGAATTTCTGAATTTATATTGAACCTGTAGTTAGTCAGTCATTACAATAGGAATGTAAACAACAGGTGCAACAAATGAGAAGACTATATTATGCAGGAAAAGAAAAAATAACAAAGAGTGGGTTTTTTCACTTCACTTTTGGCTCACTGACTCTCAATATTTGAACTTTATCTTTTTTTCCATGAAAAGAGATTTCTAGCTTGGGAGTTGAGTTGTCAGGAATATTGTTGTTTACATTATGAAACCAAAAAAAGCATAATGAATATACAGTGCTAACTTGTTTTCTTCCAAGTTCTTTAGGTGAAATAATTGAGTTCATTAATATAATTCTGAACATTCTTGCTGAACTTAAAAATACTTTTTTCCCCAGATTATTCAATGATGGCATTAGTAAGTGGAAACAAGATTATGGGCTATTAGAGATTGTTGAATACTGAGATACATTATGTTAATTTATATGGTACTTCCCAGATATTTTCCAATTTCATATATGCATTACACTATAATTCAACTCTGATGAAACTTTTGTTTGTGTTGCTAATTTACTTAACTCATTAATAAGAAATTAAGCTTTTGCTTATATATAACTTTTTTCTTCTCTGTGCTTTAATCTTAGAATTAACTAGAAGTCCCTTTTGGAGGTTTTTTTTTTTTAGATCATGCATTTAGTACAATTATAGCACAAATAAGGAATTTAGCATTGTGGTTTGTTCAAAATATAGTTTTGTATCCAAAAATTTACCTGGTCTTACCATTACTCAATTTTACTTGCATCACTAAATGTGTATATACACACATCCAGATAAATGTATAAAGTGTTTGTATGGTGGTTTCTGTCTTTTTTGAATGAAGAATCCCATAGCCACATACTATTTTACTTTATTGGTTGCAGCAGAATAGATTTACTAGCCTTCAGGGAAACTAGGTTTCCTTACTGAGTCAGAAAATTTGTGTTTAAAAACTTTTTTCACTCTGTGAAAGAAAAAAGAATGTGGATGCTAGAGAATTGCTTCTGTCCACAGCTTGGGGGACCCTCCAGCTGCCGGTGGGACCATGATGCTATCTATCACAGCATACTAGATAAGATGTAGAGGCATGGGAGAGGATGTTTCTTTATAGTTAGGTAAATATCTCTGCAGAAAGTTGCAACACACTTTGGCAGAAGATCTGCTCATGTTCCTGTCTAGGGCTGCACCTGTCAAAGACAGGAGAGCCACTAAATGAAGCAACCACACTCTGATGCTGCCAGCAGCCCCTGCCACAGTGCTCATGGGTCTCCCAGCCTCACAGCAAAGCTGTCCATTACATGCCTTCGTGATGACCAAGAGACACCAATCTTGAGGGAACTGTGCTGGCTGCCACCAGCATTTCACCCACTCTGACATGGCCACTACCTCACTAGAGGTCGTGCCAGCAGTTCAGCCTCAGGGCACCCAGTGAAAGAAAGGCACAGGGGTCTTTTTGCCCCAGGGTTTAGAGAGCTTCAGCACCTGTGAGAGCACTACTGGGTAGGGGTTGGTGCCTTCCTATCTGTCCTGTAGGTTATTGCCAACTGTACAGCTCACTGGCAGAGGAATGAAAGAATAGAATTAAAGACATGTAAAATGAATACATCTTCATCAAGAGTGGTTGACACTACTGATAATTTTTTGCCTGCAGCATATTGGTAATTTCTTACCTTTTGCTAACAGTTTTGGAAACAAATTTCAATTTTATTAGTGTTTAGTTTATATATAGCTGTAAGAGATATGCGCAAGTATTTAAGACGCTTGTAATGGGTTTGCTTCAGATTTATCAGTGCAATGATGAAGATGTGCTCTCCATCATTTCTATCAATTCTTTTCAAGTAGATTATATGAAAATATGATAGCCAGTTGTCATTCAAGATCAAGGTTTTATTCTTTGTGAATTGAAGAAGTTGATATGCAATTTTACCCCTTTTTTATGGCAGTACATCAAGGAGCAGACATTAATTTAGGTTTTCTGCTCAAAGTAGTCTTGGGATACTTCTTTACAAGGTTCTTTATTTTTAAGTACATGAAAACATTTGAGCTAATTTAGTCAAATTTAGGTAAATGTCACATGGCTGAGTCATGTCCAACCTCTCACCCACCAGCACCCCCAAGTCCTTCTCACAGGGCTGCTCTCCATCTGTTCATCCCACAGCCTGTGTTGGTACTGGGGGTTGCCCTGACCCAGGTGCAGCACCTTGAACACGGTCTTGCCAAACCTTGTAAGGTTGTCATGGACTCACTGCTTGAGCTTCTCCAGGTCACTCTGGATGGCATCCCATTCCTCAGGAGTGGCAACTGCTCCACACAGCTCAGTGCCATCTGCAAATTTGATGAGGGTGTACTTGATCCTCCTGTCTCTGTCACTGGTGGAGACATTATCCTATTACAACATTAATAATTCCAACCATTCTTTTATTGATTTAATTAAAATAGTAGTTACTTTCTGCAAAGTCACAAATAATTCATTTAATCATAAAACACAAGGATTAGCTGAATATTCCTATTATTAATGAACAGATCAGATAAAGATTGATTCAGATTATAATATACAGTCTGCCAAGTCTATGGAACAATATTGAAAATTAGCCCATTATAATACTCTCAGACTAATCAATGAGGAGGATTAAGGGAACCAGGAATCCTATTTGTATATCAAAATGGTATATACTTTCAGTCTGAAGAGGGATGTTGGCATCAAGGAGAATGCATACAGGGGCCAAATGCGACATCTTGCTGGCTCACAGCAGTACTTAAAAAAATTGAGCCACTATTTAGGGGTTCATAAGGTCATTTAACTGATTTATGATGGGAAAGGAGTTGGAAGAAAGTTTTTTTGAGGTTCTTGTTTCTCCGCTTACTCTTCAGGGGAAAAACACATTCAGTGATGCTTCAGGCATGAAGTGAGGTCGACATTAATGCCATATTTCAAAGACACCCATATATCAGTGTGCTAGGGTTTAGCTTGGGATTAGTTGGTAGTCAAAGGACAAGAAATGAAATTTGTAATGAAAATTACCACATTATTAAAATATTACTTCATCAAGTGAGATACAATTTGCAACAATTATGGAACATTTTTAATTTTCATTGTTTTATATTTTAAAAATATCTCTACTAAATACATATATGCCTCTCTCCTGTGTTGTTTATGACATTTAGTATTAGAAATAAATTATTAAAAAATGCCACTAGATGAAAATTCTGAAGAATCCTTGTCAGCAGAAAATGGGAGATTAGTTATGGTGCCAGTGCTAAAAACTCAAATACAAGACTTCAAACTTAAACAGAAAAAGAGAGATGGTGCTTGACCTTTGTCAACACAAATCCTAGATCATTTAAGCTGAGTTTTAATTTAAGATTAATTTACTGGCTACATGTGAGGGTTGAAAATCAAAGCTCAACCATAATGGTAGTGGGTGTTGCTTACTTGCTTTATATTATAACAATCATTCAACCCCAAATAGCAGCAGTTTAAGAGTTTGCAGAAGCTTATACAATGTAAAAGATAAACTAAAGAATATAAGACAGTCAATTTGAAGTAAATGAAAAATGCCAAGGTGGCAAAACATACTTAAACCTGAATTTGTTAAAGAAACAGAAAATGTGAATATAAAAATTCCAATGTATGCAGCTGCATACCAGATATTTTCTCTATTGAAATTTCAGCTGGCATTACCCTTAGCCACTTAGCTAGATCTTCTGATGGTACTACTGTTCCTCTGCTTTTCTGGTATGAAGCAAAAGTGTCTTCTACTCTTATTAAGTACTAGAAAAGCCATTCTTAATGTTTTGACTTTTCTATGTCCCCAACCCTTCATATTGCATATGTCACCAATTAATAAGGAGAATTAAGTTCTCACCTTTTATCCTTTTTACTAAAATAATGAAATATTAACTATAACAGATATTTAATTTTTTTGAAAAGGCCTAGAGGGTGAAGCATTTACAGCAATTCACTTTGAATGACAGATTCAGATATCCCGAGGCACTGTAGAGCAGTGTTTGTAGCTTTCCACAACAGGAATGGTCATAGCAGCTACTGCTGCTCACCCCTTGACTCCAGTTTCCGTGGCAATGTCCCATTCAAAAAACTGACTCCAGTTTTCAGTTTCTAGTGTATGATCATATAAATACCTTGCAACAGTACATCTTCAGCTTTTTTTTTGTCAGGAATTTTAATACCATTCTTTAAATTACAATTATTTTGAAACCCCTCTTCCACTTGGAAGAAAATAGCTCTCCGAATACTCACCAGACAAAAAGTATCACTAGGAGATAGTGATTAACAAAGTAGCATTTTAAAGAGTCAATGTAATTAATAAAAATTAATGGGAAAATTCATAGCACACTTAGTAAGTATAGCTACATATGTTCCAGGTACAGGGAAATTGTGAATTCTAGTGGTATAACTTCTTATGTATGACACTTTCTGAAAAACTTAGTACTTGAGAATATGTGCCTCCAGTACAGAAGATGTTAAGATTTAGTGGAGTCATTTATTTCCCTTGCAGCTGTATCTACACCTATATCAGATCTCAGAATTCCCCCTTGTATGAATGTTTGTTTCTCTTTCACATGCTTTTTGTTTTTTGTTACTTTGAATGTGCAGTCTTGGATCATGCCTTCTGAGCTTCAGAAAGGACTAAAACCAAAGCACTTACAGGACTGTTTAAGTATATATTATAGAATCAGTATATATTTTAGAATCACTTCAGAAGTATTTTCCCGTCTGCACAGAATTTGAGTCCTCTCTAATTTTGACCAGGTATAATGAAAGAGAAAGGAAAAGCAGTCATTTTGCACATGTTCCTCTTTCCCACTTGCAGTTCACAGAGTCATGTAATAAATGCTACAGCAGCTCAGCTTCTCTCCATGATGCTTCCTCTTCAAATAAGGAATGACAGTATATTCAAATAATGAATAACGGTAATGTTTTTTTCCATTAATAAAACTGCTGTTCCAATGGTTTGTTTCAAAATATTCTTCTCCACAGTCCTCCATAACAAGAAATGCAGGCAAGCAAACAAAACCAGGCATTTGTAATCCTTTTCAAGCAAATGAAGAAGTAGTCAATACCCAAAGTGATAGCACTTATGACTTCTTTCCTTCCAAAAAAAGAAGCAAAAAGGGAACAAAATTGCACTAGCTGCTTTTATAAATAGAATCAGGGAGTCTGGTACCCATTTGGCACAAAAAAATTGCAAAGGTTCCCCTTTCCACGTAGAGATTTCAAATGTATGCTCTCTGCTAACATGGCAGATGTATGCTGTGTGTCACAACGCATACTTTATGTCACAGTAGACCTGACTTTCCTCCAAGATCCCCAAGAATACCAAGAACTGAACCTGGCATCTTGTACAAACTAATATGATTTAGAGGCTGCAGCCTCAGCCTACAATTCCCCTGAGGGCATTAATTCTTCTTCTTGGCGGAAGCACAAGCCAACATGTCCTGAAAACTATGGAGGCTTAGTACTGTCAGCTGAACAACTCAATGACTGCAGGACACCAGTATGGACTTCCCTTAAGCAAACACATATTGTTTATAATTATCACCCTTGCCTCCATCCCTCCAACAGTCTTAAATCCCTCTCCCCACTTCCACCTGATTCCAGATGCTATCTGTATTTTCTTTCTCTCATGGGAAGCTCTTTACTACATCTGCAGTGTTATTTATTCCATTTCTATAAATCAAAGGTTAATAGTAAGGCAGGAGAAGATAATCCATAAAAATATCGCAATCAGAGAAACAGCAAGTGCCCTGAAGGAAAGTTGGGAGTTAATGATTGCTGTGGGTATCCCCTTGCATCCCAGACCAACTGTTACCGTTTGTTTGTTTGTTTTGTTGTTGTTGAATTGTACACTTAGTTGTTCCTAGTTTTGAGATAAAATGCACTCTAGTACAGTAATAACACTTTATTTACATGCATGGAACAGAGCAGTGCTCAGGTCTCTTGCCTGCTGCATAAGAGTAGAGACACACAGCTATGTATGTGTATTTCAGAAAGGTTAGGTGATGTACCAGTTAAAAATGTTGAAACACAATGGTGTAAGGAAATAAAATGTAGATGATGTGGTGTAAGGTTTCAGCTATGAGGAAGTTAGAGAGAGTTGTTCTTGTAAAATCATGTTGATGCATTCCTGAGCAAATTTCTAGTGCAATGTACCACATAAGGTGAAGTGGAGCATTTGCTGGTGCAACTAAACTAAGCTAAACAAAGCTCTGCTCTCAGCTCTGGGCCTCTTAGGAAAAGCACATCAAGAGAACTGCATATGTCTGGGTGTAGTACACAGTCTGTGTGCTAAGTGGAAACACACCACAGAAAATATCTCTCAGCAAAAGATCACATTTCTTAACAATTTTGGAATGATTTGTAAAGGTCCTTAAAATTACCCTTGATTTATGCCATTGTCTTTAGTGCCTCTTGCACAGGCTTTTCCCATATGGAGCCAATTAGTCTACTGGAGAGCACATATTCTTAAAGAAAAATGTTAAAATCTTAATCTTAAAAGAAATAATAACATTTTGTCACTTCTAAGAATACTAAAACTGTTTAGCGTATCAGATAACCAAAACTTGCAGCATCCCTATGAAGTTGCTTAGTATTACTTACTTTTGAAAGATGAGAAAAGTGAGAAACAAAACTGGTTTAGTGTTTTTGAAAGTTTACAGTTATATAAGGCCCAGAAGCTTTGACCCTTGATTCTCAGAACTCCCTTCTGGACTTTGCATTTATTTGTCATTGTAATATGTTTTCTTGTAAATAGTGAGTTGTAATAAGAACTCTTAATAATAAAAGTAATAAGAATGAAACTCATGACTGTTTTCTGCTTCAAAAATATTTTATTCTGTTGCTTGGAATTGATTTCATGTGGTGCAGCCACAAAAACAAATGAAAAACATGAGAGCCAAATAGTTTCATGACAGAGAAGCCTTAACCATGAGAGATATACAAAAGGACTGTCAGGAAGAAAACTGACATCACTCTATTTTGAAATCATGTCTTTCTGAAGCACATATATATAATCCATATAATCACTATACCAGAGACCTACTTGGCCTCTAGCAGTAGTCGTTAAGAATTCCATTCCTTGCAGAGACTTCAGATTTCTACTGGAGATAGGAGATGACTCTCATAGATTAAAACTTCTATTATCAGAAGAAGTAACTACCTGGATTTTCGGTCTCTCTATTAGCATATCATTGTTTTAGACATAGGTACTTTAGTAAAAAAACTGTGTCAAATATTATACCTATAATTTTTCAAATGTTAATATTTGCATATTAAAATGACATATGCATTTTTTAAACAATATACCTATATGGAAGTGTGTAATGTTTAATCGAAAACAAGTATCCAATGCTTAGGTATGTGTAAAACATAGCATAGAAGAGTAGCATAAAATTCCAAAGCAAGAAAAGCTTACTGCAAGCCTCCATTAATGTCCTTAAATGTACTGATTGCTCCAAAGTACCAAATATAAAATCTTGGTGCCAATGTAAAACACTCAAATAGGTATCTATTCAAAAAAGAAAAATGTTGAAATCAATATAAAAATTAAATTAGGACAAAATCTGGGAAAATACAGCTAGAATTGAAATCTTCACATTAGTTAAAATAAAGGAAAAAAAACATATTTGTATTTCAACAGCAGTGATCAATTGCAGGTAAAGAAGCTTGCATCGATGTACTTTGCTTCCCCGGTTTCCAATCTGTATTAATTTTCTTTAAATACACTGACAGAGTTATTGTTTTTGAGCTAAAAGGCACCACTTCTACTTTCCTTGATTTAGAAATACTTATCATTTTTCGTAGTGCTTTTTTTGAAGCTTAGCAAGAAAATGCACTTTGTGTCTTTCATTACAGTTGCTGTCATTTGTGCATTGGGGATGAGCATTGCTTAAAGATGTTTCAAAACATCACTTTCATTTTAGTTACTCAATAATGAGTTAAAATGCAATTTAATTCCAAAAAATCAAACTAAATATTTTTCTGCAAAGCTTCTGAAATTTGTAAAGTTATTGAGGTCCTGTTAATACAATGAAGACTAAACTGGTGCTTTAGATTGAAGCAATGTTAGGGCTCCAATTTTCTTCACTTTATTATGCCTGAATCCAATGTATGTTCCACATATTTGACTTACTATAAAGAACAAATCTGAAAACATGCTGGATTTTGTAGATATTCTGCTCATTGATTCAGGAACTGCACCATTAATCAGTCATTCCAACCTCCCACCCAATAGTCTCTCACTCCCCCTACTCAATAGGACAGGTGAACAAAACATCAAGAAAAAGACCATGGGTTGACAGAAAGCCAGTGAGATCAGTTACCAGCATGGCCAAACCTGAATCAACTTGCAGAAAATTAATTTAATGTATTGCCAGTTAAGAGTACGGTAACAAGAAATACAAACAAGATTACAACCACCTTCCCCCACATTCCTTTTCTTTGGAGGCTCATCTCCATTCCTTCATTCCTGACTCCTCTACTCCTACACACACACAAACACACAGAAAAGCCATATAGAGGATGGGGAACAGGGGCCGTGGTCTGCTCATTACAATTTGTCTCTGCCACTTCTTTCTCATCATGCTCTTCTTGCTACAAGAACAGGTCCCTGCCATGGAGCACAATCCTTCAGAAACTTCTCCAAGGTGGGTCAAAGACTGGTGAAAGGGATATTCCATACCATAGAACACCATGCCCAGTACATCAGCTGGAGTCATCCAATCCTTATTTTACATTTCAGTGTAGTAGAGGAAAAGTTACATTTATTTGCAAGTTGTGCAGTGCAGGATGGTGAGGGTTGTCAGGAATCCACAGCTATGATCTTAGTGAAGAAAAGTTCAAAGTGAACGCTATTTAACAAAGGTAATGTCAAATGGAAAGGGTGGAACTCTTACTTTGTTTTTGACAAAGGTATGATTTTTTTCAGAGGTGATTTTGCAATGAAAACTGGTACTGAAGACTGTCATCTATTCAGTTCCTAGTGGAACTCCCTATATCCTTATCACCTCCACATTCATCAAAGGTATATTATGAATATGATATTGGTACATCTTATTGTATGTAAAATAAAATATTAAATAGTTAAATAATATTAATAGTAGATGAATATTATACTACATGGCAAAAAATGTCTACCAATTTCCTTAGAATATCATTGCTTTACAAATATGAAAACTTTAAAAAAAATCCATTTTGGGTTCTGAAAATATGGCACTTGCAGAATTTTTTTTTCCATGAAAAGAATGCTTTCAGGCAAGTTTGCTATCAGACTTTAGACAGATCTACAGAGATAATGTGTTTCTTGGTGTTATAACTGAGTGTAGATGGATACCCTAACAGGTTAGCTTTCTTTACAAGTGTAACTGCTCCTTTAATTCTAGAGTTTATTTCTCAAGAAGCATAGACACCTACCTGGAATGCATCTTACTTAGGAGTGCCTCTTTTACGTATCTCCTTACTTCATTCTCTGAAGGCAGCTTGGCTCAGTGGTTGAGGTTCCTTGTAGTAAGCTTTATGAATGAAACCAATTCTGTCCCAAATTTAGTTCTCAGTGTATACCATTTCAAGTCCCACTTCAGACTTCTTAGCTCCATAGAGGACCATAAATTGAAACAGTGAGCAAAATGCAGGCTCAACACATTTCCTTTAGCAGTATCATTCTCAGTGGTCATATAAAAATAGGAACTTTAATAAATACACATTGAAAAGTGTTTCCAGACATTGGGTGTAGATGTTGGTAGAAGAAATATGTTAATAATTTCCAAAGTATTGCCTCAACATCAGGGGAAACAATATCTTTTGAGGTCTCCCTTACCTTCATCAGATCCCTTGAAAAAAACCCCAACAACCTGAAGAACTAAGAATATGGGACAGGATATTTATTTCCGTGAGCACCCTGGGAGAACAAGTATGTGAACATAAGTGATCCACAGCTGAGGTACCCACCCACACGCTAGGCTGTTTATTCACTCTTTCTCTAATTCTCTGTGTGTAAGTTTAGGTCAATTACTGTAAATGGAACAACTCTGGTAGGAAAGATTGAGATTTATCCTAGATCTATCTTAGAGATCTGTCTTTCTGTATGAGAAAGCCACATACAAACCAAACACAAGAAAACCTGACACTTTTTGTATTCCCTGATATAGTGGGAAACAGAAAGGTAAAACAACTCCAAGAGGTAAAGTGTCACTGAATCAGATAACTTATTATCTCAAAAGATGTGTATACATTTTGGACTGCTGCACCCATGGAGAAGTTATGGGTAAGATCCAGCTCCCAGCAACGCTTCAGTGGCCCCCACAGGTCTGGCTTGAGACAGGAAGAGAAAGGTCACTGCAGATGGATGCTGCTGAGTGGGTAGTCACAAGACAGGCAGAGGGATGGTCATCACTGAGGTAACTATGAAGAAGAAATGGCAAGGGAAGGGCCAGAGGGCAAAATCAGAACTGCTACATGATAGCTTTTGTAAATGAGAGGGGTGAAGCATGGGAACTTTGAAACAAATCTAAGGCTAACCCCTAAAAGAACCCTTTTTCTTTTCAACTTTCCTGATTTCTTAAAAGATTAATGACTTATTATTACACATATCAGGATAAGACCTACTAAGTCTAGGTTGCTTCCTGTTACCGTGGCTATCACAAACAGTGGTTGTTTACTCCCCTGATCATAAGCGGCATTAAAATTTTCCATCTTCTCATGGCATTTATTTTACATTACGTGAGCAATGTCAGAATGCATTTTACAGCAAAAGAACATCATGGATGCTTAGGCTGACAGAAAACCTTTCATACATTGACTGATTTTATGATACTTTGAACACAACTTAGAAGCTTCTGATACTGCAGAAAGGGGTGTGCAAACTTTTTTGCTCACCATGTTCGTGATTTCTAGTGGGATGAACAACCCACAGAGTGTTCAGCCAGCAACTTAATTGGGTCAGCTGGAACTCGTTCCAAATTTTATTTTCTCTAATTATGAGCCAGATTAGAATTGGTGCTTCAGACTGATGAGAGAGAATGTATTGGCTCACTTCGCTTTTGGGGGAAATGTGGAGGTAGAACATGCATGTACATTTCAGGGCTTGCCTTTTCTTATTACTATTTAAGCTATAACTGCTTTCACATTTTTACATCAGTCTTTGAGAACAAGAATTTCATCAGCTTTGTTCACACAAGGTAATATTTTGCACATTTTTTTTATATCCCTTGCTATGTGGTCCTTGTTTTTTTAAATTAATCATTTTTCTGAGATGAAACAACATGTATCAAACCTATCATTTCCAAAGAAGTGACATAAAATTATGAGGTTCAATAAACTTGATGTGTGATGTGTCATCCCAGTTGTTTATTGAGAAGAAATATGGGATAAAATTCATGTCTCAGTCTCTTTAGACACATATTTAAAAATCTGCATTTCTGGAGAAAGAAAGATAAACAAGTCAGTCATTTGTTGGGATCCCAAAAATGCCATTCTTGTGCAAATGCCATGCACTCTGCCTGGCCAGATGGAATGCATACTCATTTTTTTATTTCTGTTTTCTATTTATCTTCCATTTTATTTCTATTTTATTTTGTGTCTGATAAAATGTTTCTGTCTGATTTTTGTGTCTGATGAAATAAAAATTAATTGTGATTTTTTTTTAAATTAACTATGGGATTTAAAAATCAGTGGTAGGCATATGGAAAGTCACTGACTTTTCTTGATACAAGCTTACTGACTGCACTGTTTAAGAGCACTGCATGGTTTTGTAAATAGTCTCTCTCCATCTTTTTTGCAGGCTCCCTTCAAAAGTGACCCAAAAGGCCACAATTAGGTCACCCTGCAGCCTTCTCTTTTCCAATTTTCCAACAATCCCAATTTTCTCAGCCTTTCCTCAGAGGAGAGGTGCGCCATCTCTAATCAATCATCTTGGTGTCCCTCCTCTGGACTCCCTCCAACAGGTCGATGTCCTTCCTGTGCTGGGACCCCAGAGCTGGATGCAGGGTTCCAGCTGGGGTCTCACCAGAGCAGAGCAGAGGGACAGAATCCCCTCCCTCCCCTGCTGCCCACGCTGCTTTGGATGCAGCCCAGGACACGTTTGGCTTTCTGGGCTGGGAGTGCCCATGGCTGGGTCATGTCCAGCCTCTCACCCACCAGCACCCCCAAATCCTTCTCCCCAGGGCTGCTCTCCATCTGTTCATGCCCAGATTGTGTTGACTACATGACATTCCCATCTACTTCCTGCCTTATTTTCCTGTTTTTTCCAACGTGCCATAAGATAAAAATGCTATTAGCATCACACCTCAGGCACTCAAGACACAGCTCAGCTCTGGTAGCAGAAAGTCTGTCTGTATATCATGGTCTGAATTATGATGAAAGGGATCACTGATGTGTATGATTTCAGTCAAGTAAAAAAGCCACCCTAAACGGTCTCTGTGACTAGGAAACATGTCTCACATTCAAAACAATGTATATGAGTTTCAAAGTCTGTGAAGTTTCAGGGAAAATTGTGACTAAAAAGTGGAAAGCTCTGTTTGCACATGCAGAATTGCATTGGACAAAAAATATTATTAAAATTTAGGCTTACAAACCTTCATGCATATGCTATATAAACCTGAATTACTCATTGGGTTTCTTATTGTTTCCCCTGAGATCGGTACAACAAAGGACTTAAGGACCTACATCTAACACACCATCTTTCTGCTCATATTCTTTAATAAAACATATATTTATGCCCCTAAGAAAATAACCAAGCTCTAAAGCTGTAGTGGACACTCACAGGTTACATTTAGTCTGATGAAAATATTTTTGCTATCATGAAGTATAAAAAGATGAGTTACACAGCTGGATAATTTTAGGTATATTTTTTGGTCTTGGCAAAATATGGATTACATTGCATATTGCTTTCTTTAGGCTGCTAAAGTCATGAATGACAATACCTTTTGGGTCTTTGAGATCTTTTCTGTACCGTTATATAGAGTTCTCATTCTTCAGTACAATTTAAAACTCCTGAAGAGAGTATGAGTAATAATCAATTAGCTCGATGTTACTACGATTTCCAGTTTAAAATTCTATACTGTATGTCACAATCTTTTAATTAGACCCCTGCTAAAAGCACTAGTTTAGCATGTGATAGGAGATTAATGATGGGATTTTCTTAAGACTACCATAGTTGAGAATCAAGAATTATTTGATTCAAAGATTTGAAGTAAAGCGAGCTCATGAATGAAGGATTTACCAACTAATTTCAGCTTCAAGTTGAAATTCAACCACTAAGCAGCATGTATATTTTTATACAATTCTATACTTTTTTCAAAGTTGTCCCTGGAAAATGTAACGTTTTTAACATGTAAACCCTCAGAAACAATGCATTCTTATTTTTAGACTGAGACACGATACTGCAAGATGCACAATCAAGAAGAACTTCTTTGGAAAAAAACAGGATACAACTGTGCTTTTAAAATGTTTTTTCTTTGAAAAGTCAGCTAACTGGCTTGAGCAGTTTATAATCCAGACAATAAGATGAAATAAACAGAAGATAAAATAACAGTTTCTTTGAGAGATTACGCTGGTGCAAAAGCCCTAACATAAGGAAAATAATATTCTGCAAGTATTTATTCAAGTGACAGAAAATATTTCATTGTCCCCCCCACAAAACAAAAAAAAAACAAAGAAAAAAACAAAAAANTCAGAACTCTGAAAGAAGAAATTTTCAGCACTGCTTTAAATGTAAATCTGTGCTGCCTCCATAAGGATGTTCATTGTTCATGCATATTATTTTGGATTGCTGCAATATTTTTTATTCTCATAGAATAAGAGATAATATTTTTAATATTAACATCCCGCAATGTGCTTTTTAGGAGAAGAAATATGTAAGTGTTAAATGTGCAGCCAGTGTAGCAACCATTCAAAGCAACAGTACAACAAAACATGAAATGGCAAATTAAAGGTTACTGTTTTGGTGTTTCAAAGGGTCAAAATCTTCATTCATTCCTCAAACAGCATCATTGTTAGTTTATTTTCAGAGTGAAGTCTTTTATATAATTTAAAATTAAAACTAAATGCTGTTAAGCATATCAAAAATATGTACAATTTAATGCTGCTGACCCTGCAATTCAGTTGGTGAAATGCAGGAAAAACTCTTTTATCACCTACTGCCATGGGAAAATGTTTGAAGAGCAGAGTAAGATTCTTCAAGCTCTAAAGTAAATTTGATATAACATGGAATTTGTAGTTTTTATTAGTGTCTTTTCAAAGCTACATGACGATCTTTTGAGTTTTTGTTTGAGTCTCTTGGTGCGTCAATAACTGTAGGAACATATATGGCAACAATTTTTAAAGTTTCACCAGATGTAAGTCTTTTAAGCTTTGTTTAATGGAGTTTGGGAATTTGAAAGTAATGTGATTTTTGTAGTATGGGCAGTATTTGGATATTAGTATAGGTCAGTGTATTCCATTAGTGGCTAAAGTCTTTGCAAGCTCTGTCCTTGGCACAATCTATGAACCCATGCTAGGAACTTGGCTTGTCCAGAACATAGTGTTGTAAAAAGGTGAATAACTGTCAGGGAGTGATTGCCAGCCATGAAAAATGGGAATCACTGAGTGATTGACAGTAATGAAAGGCAGGTCCTTGGCTGACAAATGCTTGCTATCAGTCCTTTGTCTTTTCTCACTTTCCCACCTCAAAGAAGCTGATTTTCTGGACACTTCACAGGCACATAAACTGCTCCTTCTGCTGCTTTTTGTCTTCTATCCTCTTGCCTCATGACTTGCTTGAAGGTCTTGACCTGTCATTTGAGGATTGTAGTTCTACAGAAACAAGTTAAGAATCATTGTGATGATTAAATCTGCAGTATCTGAATGTTTTGTTTTTTCAGTGAACTTAACAAATTTCAAATCATTTACAACCACATACAGATACATAAATACTTCAGGCAGATCTAGTAGTGTTAGATCAATTTTCACTTCTCACTATAACACATCTTACAACTCGGACAAGCAAAAACACAATTGTAACTTCAGTTTTACAAGTCTTATGTCTCTCCACTGATGCAGGCTATGTTGCTTTGTCCAAGGTTCAAAATCCTACAATCTTCTGGCAAACATTCATTTTAGAAAGCTTAGGTTTGGAACATAACTGGAAATTTTGCGAAGAGTCCTGCCCTTGGGTGACAAAAACCCCATGGAAAACTACAGGCTTCAGGTAGACTGCCTGGAAAGGTGCCTGATGGGAAAGAGCCTGCCAGTCCTGGTTGACATGCTGAACAGGAGCCAGCAGTGCCCAGGTGGCCAAGAAGGCCAATGGCATCCTGGCCTGTATCAGCAATAGTTTGGCCAGCAGGACCAGGGCAGGGATTGTCCTCCTGAACTTGGCACTGGTGAGGCTGCACCAAACAGCTGCTGCAGTTAAATCCTGTGTGCAGTTCAAGAAGGACATTGAGGTGCTGGAGCATGTCCAGAGAAGGGAAATGGGAGCTGGTGAAAGATCTGCAGCACAAGTCATATGAGGACCAGCTGAGGGAGCTGAGTTTGCTTAGTCTGGAGAAAGGAGGCTCAGGGATGACTTTACTGCTCCCTACAACTGCCTGAAAGCAGACTGTAGCCAGGTGGGAGTTGGCCTCCAGTCCCAGGTGACAAGCAATAGGACATGGGGAAATGACTTTCAAGATATGCCAGGGGAGATTTTGGCTACATAATAGGAAAAATTTCTTCACCATAAGGCTTGTAAAACATTGGAACAGGCTCACCAGAGATGTGGTTGAGTCACCATCCCTAGAGGTATTTAAATGATGTGTAGACGTGACATTCAGGCACATGGTTAGGTTTATAATTGAACTCAATGACCTTAAGGGTCTTTTCCAACATGAATCATTCCATTATTTAAGGTTTATCTAATTTATCTGTGTTCTTAGTCTCTCCTTTCACAGCATTTTTAGTCATGAAGGAGAAAGGCACCTCAAGGTAAGTCCATTTCTGCAGGTTCATTATTTACTTGACACTAAAAGCCAGGAGTGGCTTCCTTTAGGGCTTGTCCAAAAAGGCTGGCAAAATGTCACAGTGTTACTGTATTAGTTCCAGCATGAAGTGTGTTCAGAGAATTTTCTTATTACCTCAATAGAAGATGTTATGGTTTTGTGCAATGGTATTTCTGGTTTTCCATTGTTTTCCTTCACTGTGGGATGTGTAATGTTTATACTGTGCACTGAAAGAAGCAAAGATCTTGAGAAGAAAAAAATAAGCAAACATGAAGTTACAGACTACATCAAAGTATGCGCTCAAGAGTGATAAATTAATCCCATTTGTTTTCTGACTTTGCACCTAGGGTGGCATGGGAACATATTTACCTTCAGTTTCTGAAGGCAAAAATAGGCAGATTTACAATGGTTTGAGGGTCTGGGTGCAGGGATGTTAACAATTTTTTTAAAACATTTTTCTTTATGTAGTTTCTCCAAAGATTCAAAATCAAAATCAAACACATTGAACAATCTATGAGCTGCTCTCAGCCCAAATAAATTTTTATTTTGCTTTTCCTTTCTTTACAATATGTTAGCTTGCAGGAAAATAGCAAGATCAGATGAGTTGAAATAGAATATCAGACTTTCACTTCGGCTTTCTTGTCTCATGTTAGCAATGACCACAGCATGTTTTATAACAAAATTATGGGGAACATATTTGAGGGGTTCTGTTCTTTTCTCAGCAGACAAAAACGACCTTTCTTAACAGTCTTGTTGCAGAAGCTAAAAACTGTGTGGAAATACTGACTGACCAATTTTCTCATCCAAGCTCACTTTTTCTCGTCACATGTCTAAGATTCTGCTAAGGCCTTCTGGTGTAATAATGTATGACACAGACACGTATGTACATGCAACAGAGCTGTCAGGGGTGGGAGTTGATTGAGTTTATTACAGTCTAGTTCGCAAATTGAACAATTCTGAACAATTCAGCGTTTAATAAATGCAAGTTTATAAACACTTAAAAAAAGCATTTAGGCTTAACCAGCTTACAAGCAAGCTGATGCTGCCCCCCGGTGTCCATCAGACACATGAGCTGGTCTGCAGCCACAGAAGCTTTAACCACAGGCAGGGAAATAACATGTAATCTGGTAGTGAGGTAGCTTGGCTATCTGATCTCATCCTTATCTCCACATCACAAAAACCAGCAGGACTTTCTCACTCAGTTAACTCTCCAGGATGAATAGCCATTATTTAGCCGGGTCCCACAATTCCTTTTAAAAGTCGTCTGAGTTGATTACCTCTTCCAGTCTTTCCAATTAAAAAGATAGAGCAACTGTAAAAGAGTCTTCAAATACAGCTGGGATACAAAATCTACAAAATCTCAAATAGTTTTGGCAATGACCCTTAAAGGGTTACTTTGTTCCATTGTTTGGATTATTTTGGACAAAGAACTTGCTTACACAGATGCTAAAATTCTGACTCATTTCTAGTTCCTTATAATCCATTATTCCATTTACTTCTTTATATGTAAATTCTGAAAAAAATCATTCAGAAATTTAAAGTGCTAAACATCTGGGGAAGATAAGTTTCATATATGTAAGGCAGATAATTGAATCTCAGCTTTATTAAAAACTCTGAACTCAGTTGAGGCTTTACCAGTGTCTTTGTAATGGATTATGCCCTAAAGAACAAATTTGTTTCTGCATAGCACCCAACAAGGGAAGACAATTGTTTAGAGATCTTAAAGGATTTTATAGGAATGTTAAGATGCAGCTTCATCCAAAACTGACTCAGTAGGACACGGCTTAAATCATGATGGCTAAAATCTGCAAACTCATAATAGATCACAAATTCCTCTTTCTCATTAGAAAAAAAAAAAAAAAAAA
>VZTT01051067.1:24247-38027 GCA_013400855.1 Buphagus erythrorhynchus
AAAAAAAAAAAAAATAGGAACAAATAAAAATGCTATACTAAATAGCCTGACTTTAAAAATCCTAAAATTTGCCATAGAAATAAAATTACTCTGAGGTGCATAATAAGCTAATCCATCTAGGCAAGATTTCTAAATGTTTAGCCAGTTTGGAATATACTACAGACCACTACCAGTGTAGTTTCTTACTAAAAATAAATGTTTAAATGTTTCCTAGAATTTACAAGCTTAATTTATTATGCAGGTCATACTAGTCATGAAAGAAGCAAATGAGGGTACAAATGAAGAAAAGTCCTTTTCTTTGTCTCATGCAATATTCTATGACAAGAACTGTATTTGAGAAATACTCATATTAAGAAATAGGACATTAAGAGGTCTTTACTGTTTAATGGGAAGCTCTAGACTCCTTGAAAAATAAAGTTCACTGAAACTCCTTGAGGCTGGAAAAGCAAACACATTTGGTGCTCCAAAAAACGTCTTGGCTGAGGATATTTTTTATTGGAGCGTTTTCTAGTACAAGTAAAATGAAATTATGTAAGGTGCACAAAGGTGATATGAAGTGTCAGTACCACTCTTCCCTTGCATTTTTGCTTGCAGAATCAAGGGAGTTTAGTCATGGGGTTATTTTCATAACCATCTGTCATCCTCTGTCCTTTGCTTCTGTTTTAAGTTAAATGTGTTTGTAAGAGTTGACAGAATCAGAGGTACAACAAATTTTAGAAAGATGCAGCACTGTTAGTAGTATACAAAGATTTTTCTTAGCCATCTTCCTTTTACTTAAATTTCTGTTTAATTTGTTATCTAATGAACAGGCATGAATGTGTTTATACTATCTTGGTTAATAGAAGGAGCAAACATGATTGTTAAAAACAAGAATCATTGCACTTTATTTATAAATCACAGATAATAGCTTTAGGTCAGCAACAGAACAGTCCTTGCAGCTCCCCTCTTACACCACGATAGAATTTCAACACTTTGCACTTGCATTACTGAAGGGATTTAGATTCATACGGAATGGAGATTTTAAGAACATTGTGGCTAGAGTTGTTCATGGCTATGATTCTGGCTGTCTAATCCAAACACTAATCAGCTATCCTGCTTTCTGCAGTTTATCAGAGCTGTAATTGTCACGGAAAAACATTTCTCATGCCCACACCTTTACCATAAAAAGCTTTTCAGCAAAATAAAGAGTTATGAAAGAACAGGCTGTCCTACAGAGTGCATTCTGACCTTGGCTGCAGATTTACATTTCCATTGTGAAGTACCACTCATTACAAATAAAACACAGCTGTTATGTAGATTTAAATCCTCCCACTTTGATTAAATAGACTTTGAAGAAAGGAGCTATGCAGGGTTGCAGGGAACAGCATCCTACTCTGAAAGTACAGTGACCATACATCAGAGTTTTTCCAGGGCAGTTGCTGACGTATCAGGATCAGGCAAGTGTGACAGCTGGATGCACACATTTACTTACCGTACACGAGAGGGTGGAGTTAGTGAACCTGCCATGCTATAGAGTGCAATGTTGAGGGATAAGCATTGTCTTTTCATTCTGTGTTTATGCATTGCCCAGCATAACGTGGTCTTGTGTATAAAAAAACCATCCTGGGTGATAACCCACAATACAAAGAAGTAATTGTTATGATAATACCATAATGAAGTCTCCCAATTCCATTATGGAGGTGAAAACACACACTTCTGACCAATAGATTACTTATGAAAACAGATATAGGACAGACCTTCAGGTAATTTAATAAATTTTGTTGGAAAATTAGAACCTCATGTTATTAATAAAAGGTCCTGCATGGTGCTATTATTTTCTTGCTTCAGACTTGAGAAGTCCTTTTGAAGTCTTACACATGTTAAATAGATGTTCAAATAGATGAGTGGTCTGCCTACTTTATAAAATGTGTTTTCTTCTGGGTTTTTTAATGCTATGTGGAAAATTACTTCATTCAAGCCAAGATGATTCAAAGGAGTATGCTTTCATACACATACTTCATACAAAGGAGTATGCCTCCATGTTTGAGTCAAGGATGTATCACATGATCTCTTTTAATCCAAATCAGAGCATGAATCACAATACTTTCCACCCTCAAAGCATAACCATTTTGTATATCTGGAGATTTATTCTTCACAGATGCAGAAATGCGGATTAAGGAAACTCCATGGTAAGAAGAATTAGTACTTCAGTGATAATTGAACAAACTGGAAATATGAAAATGAGATTTAGAACCTCCTCAGAAAAGGGAAGAAACTCCTACTGACAACAGTATAAACAGAATATATTTTCTGTATTATTTTCAACTGCATCTAATGCTACTCTGATTTCCTTGAATTTAATAATGATGTTAATTTAATTAATTCTACAAATATTCCTGAATTCAGCAGTTATTTCTTTCTTTTCAGGTTATGCTTTTACTACAGTGTGACAAATTATGTTTGGGGGGTTTTCTGATGAAAGAGATACTCTACTGATGTGTATGTATTGAATGTGGGTACATTTCAGTATCACAAATTATTCCCTTCATAAGACATTTAATGTCTTTACCTTTCAATTAGGTAAAAGAAGTTTCTTGGCAACTCTTAATTATAGAATCATTAAGGCTGGAAAAGACCTCCAAGATCATCCTTTGAGTTCAAGCTTTGAGCAAAGACCTTGTCAACTAAACCACAGCACTAAGTGCCACATCCAGTCATTTCTTGAGCAGCTGGGCCCTGATTGTCCTGTAAATGCTGCCTGACACCACTCAAGATAACCTATTACACAGACCTCCCCAGCACTGAGGTCTGTACAGACTAACAGGCCTTTATTCCCTGGATCTTCTTTCCAACCCTTCTTGTAGATGGACATCACACTGGCCAGCCTCCAGTTGTCTGGGTACTCTCTGGTTAACCAGGACTGATGATAAATGATGGTGAGTGGCTTGGTGAGCTCTTCCTCCCTTCCCTCCGTACTCTTGGGTGAATCCCATCCAGTCCACACACTTGTGATTGTCCAAGTGGCACAGCAGGTCATTAACTCTTCCTCCTGGACTGCATGGGGTCTGTTCTGCTCCCCATCCCTGTCTGCCAGCTCAGGGGGCTGGCTGCCCTGAGGGTAACTGGGCTTTCTCTTATTAACTGAGGCAAAGATGGAACCGAGCAACCCAGCCTTTTCTCCATTCTTATTGACAATATTCTCCCTCTTCATCCAATAAATGATTGAGATTTTCCCTGGCTGCCCTTTTGCTGTTAATATATTTATAAAGGCACTTTTTATTGTCTTTCACAGCACTGGTCAGATTGAATTCTAGCTGAGTTTTTGCCTTACTAATATTCTCTCTGTATTCTATTCTCCTTGCACTTTTCTTGAGTTCCCTGCCCCTTCTTCCAAAGGTGGTAAACTCTCCTTTTTATCTGAGTTCCAGCAAAAAACTCCTTGTTCAGTCAGGCCATGTTTTAGAAAAATAGGGACAGACTGCTCCTGCACCTTTAAGATTTCCTTCTCAATTATGTCCAGCCTTCCTGGACCCCTTTGTTATTAAGGGCTGTTTCGCAAGTGACTCTCTAAACTAGAGACCTGAACAGGACAAAGTCTGCCCCCAAAATACACAAGGTGGAGCTTTTACTCACCTCTTCCTAATTTCACCAAGAACAGAGAAACTGTATCATTCCATGGTCAGTGTGCCCAGGATGGCCTCTGACCACCACAGGTCCCACGGCCCTTCTCTGTTTGTGAACAGCAGGTCTGGCAGGGCGTGCCCTGGCAGGCTCCCCTACCAGCTGTGTCTGAAGTTACCTTCCACACACTCCAGAAACCTCCCAGACTGTCTCCTCTCCACTGCTGAGTTCCCAGCAGGCATTTGGCAAGCTAAAGTCTCCCAAGAACAAGGGCTAGTGATAGGAAACATCCACTGATAGAATATTTCACTTCATCCTGGTTGGGTGGTCTGTGACAGACTCCCGGCAGGATCTGTGCCTTGTTGGCCATCCCTGAGTGTCACCCACAGGCTCTCAGCCTTATCCCCACTGCCCCTGAGCTCTGTACAGCCAAAACCCTCCCCAGTGTACAGAGTACAGAGCCCCCCCATCGCCTCTCCTTCCTCACCTGTCCCTTCTGAAGAGCTTGTAGCCATGCACTGCAGCATCCAGTCCTCCCACCACATTTCCATGGTGATAACTCCATCACAGCTTCCTGCTGCCAATGGTTTCCATGGTTTGTTACCCATGCTGGGTGCACTGGTGCAGATGCACTTCAGCTGAGCTGTCCATGTCACCCACAACACTGGTGTGTCACCCCAGGCTCATCTCTAGTGAGAATTGTCTTATCTTTTTCCTCCTTCAAACCTAGTTTAAAGCCCCCTCAATCAGCCCTGCTAACTCAGCAACCCCAGAGACACAGAAGAGTTTTGCAAGCAACACTGATCCTACAGTGTGCTATGCTCCCATGAAATATTTGTCCTTTGAGGATTTTATTACTGAAACATTAATTTCTTTCCCCACTTTTCCTGCTCCTTCCCTGGCTTTCATTTCAAGTGGTTCATCTGGAAATTAGTCATTTCTGCTGGGATGTTGACATTTTTACAGTGAAACAAGCTTGCTCTGATAAAAAAAATATATTGTCTGTTGCCCTTTTGGGTGTCTGTCAAAGGGTCACAGCAGAATCTCAATGTGTTCCTTGCAGTTCAGACAGCCTGTCTTAATCTTTCTCAGAAGGCAGGAGTCTAAGAAAGAAGTAGAGGGAGATCATTCTCTATTTTTCATCAATCCCTAGACTGGAGACAGTACTATTTCTTATTTATGGTTATCTTTCTCTTGATAGCTGCATTTCAAATAATTGAAATTTGATGGGGAGGAGGAAGAATTTTAAACACAGTTTTCAGACAGGGAAGGAAGTAATGGAAATTACATACTTATTCTAAGCCATTTTTCCTCAGGTGATGTGGCAGCACTGCAAAGTCAAAGGAGAAACATCCATTGCAAGGACACATCATTACATCACTCTGTTCAAAATTATTTTCCTTTTGGTGTGTAAAATAATACATTAGCAGTCCATTTGCAGAGTTCTAACCTAGACAGCATCAATGAAGGTGTCTGAACAGCAGTGTATTCAAGCAGTCTGAGTGGGGGAGCAAAAGACACCATGTCCTGCACTCTGATCCTGACTCTGACATCCCTGAGCTGTTTTGCAGCCCTAGGTACAACTCCTAGACCTAGGTTTCCAAAAAGGCTCTCCAAACTGTCATTCATAGAACTTCAAGAGAATGATGACTGAGTAGCAGTACTTTTTAGTGGCTCTTTGACTTTTAAATTGATCAGTCAAGTGAGCCATTGTCCACATAAATAAATAACCAGCAGTTGGAAGTCTTATCAATGTCTTTTAGCAGAATTCTCTGTATTTTAATTAGAATTGTCTGTATTTTTAAGCTCTGAATCTTTAAGCAGAATTCACTGCCTGTCCCTTCTTTTGATCTCTGTTGCAGATGGAACCAGTTGGCATCATCCTCACCTTTAACCTCTTTGTTGAAAGTTAAAAGATACTATCAAGTGTATTAAGCAGATGTTGCTCCATGTTTATGGAAAGCTTTTCTATTTTATGATCTGTTTTGAAATTGACTGAGATGATGTGATACTGAGCTACAGATCACATCTTCTTTGGCACTCAACCTGGAGCTCTGTGCATATTGAAATGAATGTTGCTTTAAACTGAGTAGAGGGCACCTCCCGAAACCAGAGACCACCACAGACCCCCTAAGAGGCCCACACAGGCACAGTGACTCATATTTCATAAAGTGGCCCAAGCTCATCAATTATGCAATATGTAACTATGCAAGGTGTAACTATGTACTAGATAAGTGTGTTTATGTAGATTTCAATGCATAAATTCTCTTGCTTTTTGCCCCATCATATGTGTGTTCTATGGAAAATGTCCATCTTGTACTCTGCACAGAATAAACAATATTTCCTTTCTAAGACTCTTTGTTTGTACTTAGGGAGTTCCTAAAATCAGCAACATTAGAGGACATCCAAAAGAGATAATAGAAGAACTTAAGACTTTTCATCCATACCAGGGGAGATTTCCTGCAGTAAGGTGACGGCCCCAAGCAACACAACATGGATATTTCTCGAATTTCACTACTTTTCAGGGCTGTATAAGCAAGAGGTTAATTTCCAAAGAGCACAGTGTTGCAAGCATTAAATTCATATCAGAAGAAAAGAAGCCATGATTTGCTCATTTGTTCGTTTTGTGATTCCTTCTTATGCCACACCTCCAGTCACCCTGCAGAGGTGTTTCTGAGAGTGCTGTCAGGTGTGTTCCTTTGAAAATACAGACGTGCCGTTGTCATCAGGTAATCCATGCGCCAAAATGGAATACTATTTTTAGCTGCAGTTCCAAATGCTCCTCACTTCCCAAGAGCTAGAGGTTTCTTCTTCTTTCACTAGGACTTGAGAAATATGGGAAACATCTACAATGTCTAAGGACATACTGAAATTGACTTGGGATGTTAGACTGGTATATTATATTGTACCCAAGGAGTTCCCTAGTAAATGAGATCTACTTAAAGTGTTCTTAGTAGATGTCACCATTTACCTTATGTCCATAATAAGAGGTAGTAACTGATGAGTTCCTTCATTATTTCACCCACATTTTTTCTTTTTTCCTCCATAAGTGAAAGGTAAATTTTTATGACGTTACAGGAACTTGTTTCTATTAGACTTTGCATAAGATGCTGATCTGTGTATGGGGACATGCCTATTTTATATCCTGTCTATTTGGAGGAATATATAGGTCCAAAGATTCAATTACCAGGGAATTATATAAGAAATCTGAATCTAGATGACTAGAATTTCAATGACGGATTAATCAGAAAGCATGTTTTTTAATTACTGGATAGAATACACCTCAGAAGTATAACAGATAGATAAACATCCACTCAGGCAACAAAACAAGGTTATACTCCTCTCTGCATCTGCTTGGAACTATATCAAAGAACATCCAAACAGCGCTAGCAATTTGTGATCCTTCATTTAGGAGTTAGTTTCAAATGTAAGATGTAACAATAACCAGGCTTTTGATCTAGTGGCATTATCACCACTTCTGAAATTTTGCTGTCAGGTGCCCAACATTCCATCTTTTACATCTGGAGACAGAAAATGAGCACTTGGAAGGGTCTGCAATGCTTAGGCTGTGTTTGATCTTCTCTACAGATCCCAGCAATGTCTATTTTTAATGTCTATTGAATGGAAGAGATTTTTAATAACAGTATTCAAGAATACATTATCTTTTCCACTCATCTCTGGTGCTGGTTTTAGATTACAAAAAATATTTTGCCAGGGCACTTCTACACATTTTTCTAGTGCTTAGTCTTAAGAGGTCTTTTTCTGTACTGTTTAACTTTTAGTTGTTCTGCTTGCTTGATGCCTTGTATTGCCCAGAGAACACAACGTCTGGTGTATGTTCTTTCTTTTCCACAGTGCTACCTGTGAATTCTGATCACTTTTCCTTAGCTGTTTGGCTATCACTTTCCTTGGAACTGACATCCATTTTGTCACTGAGTTGTTACTTTAGTGTTTCACTGCTCTGAACGTAACAAGTGGTGAAGGTGGCCCTTCACATATAAGACTACTTTTAACCTTCAAGTTGACTGCAAGAATACTGTATGACCAAATGGAACATGAGGTAGAGAGACTGGAGACACCTTCCGCAACTCCATTTATACTTCCTGGACAAGGTATACATTGTATCAGTTTTAAGAACTACTCTCTCTGTTCTGCAGTTGTAGCATAAGCAGGCCTTGAGTAATTTTTATATGGGTTTCATCCTAAAACTTTCAAGTGATTTTATATCAGCAGGGTACAATGAATACAGAGGTTATCAACAAACTCTCACATTTATTTTGTAAGTAGGTGCTCAATAGACGCTGATTTTAGTAGGTACTTTTGGCATATGCTCTCACTATTCAATTTCCCACCTTTAGATGTTTGGCAGAGCAAAAGAAGAAAGCACAACAATATAATGGATGACAGTTGTGCATCCTTCTGATGGACAGCTAATGAATTCCTAAATTAAAGCTGAACTAGTTAGTCAAGATCTTTGTTTTCTCCCTGCTCTCATCTAAAACTAAATTCTTTCTCTTTCCTCCAGCATTTCTTTCCACTTCAGAATTCATTCATTTCCTACCACTTACACTCTGTAGCTAGGTGGGAAAAGACCAACTCAGCCTCTGACTTCAGGCTGTAATTTAAGCCAGAAATGGATGCCCTTATACAGAAAGTAAAGAACTCTAGAGCTCATCCTGAGAGAGTGTTCTTGAACCCCATTATAAAAAAACCACAACAACCATAAAGAGAAAAAAAAAAAAAATCAGGAGATAGAACTCAAGGCATTTATACAGATTTCCATGTGAAAGTGTAGAATACTCATAGACTGAGCTGAGTGCTTGAACAAGTCAACATTATTTACAGATGCAAAATGTATGCATGAGGATAATAAAGTTGTCCTTAACTCTTGATTAGAAAAAAATTCCATAAGGGTCTTCTAATGCTTTCTCATTTAGCACCTTCCAGAATAAAAGACAGAAACATCTGGTGGTTTCAATTTCTTATCCAGGTAGGAAACTTAGCAATGTTTCAGCTATCTGTAACATTGAAAAAACAGCAAATACACCTTTGTCCGTTTTTTTCTCTCTACAAAGCCATTGAAATGTTTGTCTTGCCACAAGACCTACTGTAGAAGACAACTGAAGCCTTGAGTTCCGCCTCCATATTTGACACTTGATTTAAAAGAGCTGAAAGGAACACCACTGAATCTCTCAGTAAAACTCAGCAGGTCCTCCAAACAAAGGTTTTGAAGGAAACATACATAAAGTGTTGCTTTGCCTTAACATATTCAACCTTAAGTTGAGGGAACCTTAAGAATATCCCAGATCTGTTTCTGTGCAGAACACTAAAACTGGCAGTGTAACAATATCTAAGTCAAGTGAAAAACAACTGTTGCTCATATTTGCACCCAGTCTTCCAGTGAGGGCCTGAAGAGATTGTAAAGTGAGGAAAAACAGAGGATTACCTCGAAACTGCCAAGTGGGAAAAGTACTACATCAAATGTGTCAAGGTTTCAAACATTGTGTGATCTTTGCAACATTCTGTTCAAAACCACAACATTAGTTTTGCGCCCTAACAAGAGTAGATCATCACTACAAATGATATAACCACCTCAAATTTAAACTAGTGGGGGCATTGACCCTGTGTTTAAGCAGTAACACCATGGAAATTCTGGCTATGCCTAAAGTTCTAAGTCAGCCAGGGAAAAATGAAGAATCCTCTACCTACTGCAGCCCATTCAGCAGTATACAGAAATGTTGGAAAGTTGGAATGCTTCTTCTTCTGGCTGTTGTTTTGTCTTGCTTTAAACAGCCATGTCTTTCCAGTGCTCCAGGCAGCCTAAAGATTCCTGACAACCCTCCTTCAATTTGGTAAACTTTGTAAACATGCGCTTAGGCCCTATTGTAAGTGTGTAAGTCATAAGAGCACTGCTAAGCTTAAGTTCAGTGTTTACATTTGAGAGTGTTCTGCTGAGTTCTGGCCTACAAGAGCCATGGCATGGAAGATTCTTCCTGCATACGGAAAATTCATTGTAGTAAAGAAGGATTGATTTCACCTTTTAAAATAGTAGCAGAGCAATTTAACATGACACAATTATTTTCAAATAGTCAAATAGTTCCAGTAAAGGAAAAACAGCAAAAATTAGTTCTTCTTGTACTATTGTGCTGAGGAAAAACCTGTTTATCTGCAAATACAGGAAAGACCAAAAACCAGATATTAAATGTCTCTGTAGTGTTAACCTTTTAAAATCACTAGATTTTTTTTAAAGATCAAGCTGTGGCCACTGGAATCTCTTTGTTTTCAGATCTTCTTCTATTGCTAAACTCCAAATCTGTCCAAGTAGACTTTTACTTCAGTTAAAAGTACAACATTAATAAATCAGTTTCTGCTCACTCCTCAAGACATTGACTGTCACTGATCTACACAGCACTGCACATATTTAATGCAAATGTCACCAGCCTTTAAAAACCACTCTCTCCACATTGAAATAATGCCCAGGTTGCAAACAACATTAGCATTTATCACTATAAACACACAGAAACACACATACATAATTAGTGGCTTTGGCTCACTTGCAATGGTGGAATGATTCTAACTCATTATAATGACCACTACAACATCTTAGAGAGTAAGTTCTGTGTCTCATCCATAGAAGCTAGATGAATCATAACAGTACATCTCCCTTTTTGTCAATTACAGACCTTAATCACCAACACCTCAGGAATACAGTATATACAACATCTACTGTACTTCTAGCCTGAAACTGCATATTAAGGAGCGTGCAATTTTTTCAACTGTAATGGAATGTCATCACATTATGCCAGTCCTTAGAAACCAGCACAGAAACATGCTCCAGCTGCCCTTGCCTTCTGCTTTTATAGGCCATTTTACCAGCATGCACTTCACAATTCTGCTTTAGACTCAGCAATAACATTAACAAGTACATCAGCACTGTGTGAGCTGAAAGAAACTCTGAGCTCTGGGCCACTTATAACTGATCACCACTTACCTCTGAACAGGCTGCAATTTTGCTTTCTCTTGTTGCAAAACTGTCACCCATTAGATTTGTGCTCTTCTATCCAGAGGTAACAGTTTTTCCAGGGATGTAATCAACTCTCCCATTCTGGTAGCAGATCATTTTTCTTGAGGACAAAGATACCTGGACATCAGTGCCTTGTACTGTATTTCTTATTGCGGTCTTGTTATCTTTAGAGATATATAAACCGTCATTTAAGAACCCTGCAACTCACTAGAGGAAACAGCTAGATGGGTCTTAAGGTATGCATGATCCATTTCCTGGTAGCATCTCTTCAACCCCATGTGATTTCCTCTGCTTTTCATCCTACAGTGTATTTTCATATATCTAACTGAAGTCAGGGATCAAGTGCAATCTCATATTTGATGCATTCTGAGACTCAAAGAGGTGTAAGTCCCATCAGTGTTGTGAGTGTTTAGTCCTGCAGCTGGAGAGAAGACTGTTAGCCTTCTATATGGGCAAGTTGTGAAGCTGAAGGAGTGCAGAGGGCAGCAACAAAATGTTTGGATCAACAGTGACTTCATTACTCTCTGTCTTCTTTTTCAAACTAGGTTTTTGAAACGAGAGCTTGAACCGAGCACATGGAGCAGGCAAACTCAGCTAATCTCTGTTAATCCTTTGTACACAAAAGAAGCTTGCTTAAAACCATTAGATATGTATTGGGATTTTAAAGAGTAGGGTTAATTCTATCATGTCAAGTAACTATGATGGAAAGCAGATGGAAAATAACTGAAAACTAGCACTTATCCAGATCAAGAGAGTAAATATTTTTCTTTGTCACAGAAGTCAATGTGAGTGCACAAATGGATCTTTTCCATTGGTGTTTTCTAGACGTAAAATAGCACTGACATGAATAGAAAGATGTTGTTCAATGCAAACAGAGAGAACTACAAACTACAGGCAGAATGGTGATCTCTGTTATAAAAACACCTTCATTATGCTTCATTTACACAATGTTCAATTTCCAAATGGAAACTCAGCAGAACCCTCACAAATGTAAGAACTCAAACTTAGCTTAGTGTTCTTAGGTGTTACACACTTACTTAGGGCTAAAACATTTACAATGTTTACAATGTACATTTTTACAAAATTTACCAAATTGAAGGACTTCTATTTTTCTGCTCAAGAGATCTCTATCTGTAGCAAGGTTGCCTCTCAGCTGTTCATATGTTAGGACAATTCTGATTGTGTATTAAGACAAACCAACATTCCAGTGTGTTAATGTGGCAGACTATGTGGCAGCAGCTCATTTATTTGTCCTGTCAGAATTAGACGCAGCAGCCAAATTGGTGACTTTAGTCAAAAACCTTCTCAGAGGTCTCAGATGAATTCTATTAACAGGGATCATATAGCAAAACACTATTTCTCCAGCTGGAATATTAAACCAGGCAAGTGAAAAAAAGCTTATGTTCTAGGTCCACTGAAAAGTTTTTAAGGTGTTATCACATATTTAAAATTTAAACTAGCATGTTTTTTCTTCATTTTTAAAGCAGAATACTTGTTTTCTCTTAATTATTAGTGTATGGATCTGAATAGATACTTTTATGTATCCGGATATATTAATACAACCAATTTATATTGCTATGTACAAAGTTCAGTAATTTGAAAGTATGGTCAATCTTCAGGGACAGTCAGTTTTCAATTTCCAAAGTTTTCAATACTTGGGAACTTAAAATATCATTAATAAATCTTCCTTTCCTGGCTATAACCCATTCTGATGTAATATGACTAGTTAGGTGAAATAAGCAGGGATTGACCCAATGGTAATATCTACTGGTATTAGTAATTAATCATACAATGATGATATAAAATACAAATCAGGAACTCTGAATTTGGTGTAATAAGGAAACAAATAGTATTCAATGCTGTATATTCAGGTTCTCAAATTGCTAATTTGGTGAAAATAAGCAGGCTGAAGTCTATAGAGGAGGCTGTAGAGGACATCTATACGAGCATCTATACGAGGCTAATGGCTTTATTCATTTTTACCCACATATAGCAAATAATTCTGTTGATATGGACAGTTGGGCTTCCATTCACTAAACCAGATTTCAGATTAAATGGAAGGAAATCAGCATTCATCTACAGAGAATTTTCTCTTTCTTTGAAATCTGTCCAGTTGCAGAGAGAAAGAGAGAGAGAGAGAGAGAGAGAGGGGGTGTGTGTGTGTGTGTGTGTGTTTGAGGACATTTACTCCTTCTAAAATCCCTGAACAAAACCACAAATTAACAGAATCACCACTGCACACCAGGATGGAAACCTGCCTGCAGTACAATAAACATCTCAATTCCTTATCAGCAAAGCTAGATTCTCCATTTCTATCTCTTAGCAGCCCTATAGGTTTGTTAGATGCATTGAGGAAGTGCATGTTTACCTGAAAATAAAGCAGGAAGAGGTGAGGAAGTATTGCATCTATCTCATTCTCTATGACATTAACCCTCAGGTTTACTGCAAGGAAGAAGGACAGATGTCCTGAATCCACTGGGTATGATTTGTATCTTCTGTCTCTGGGCAAATGCAAAATGGCTTCTTTACAGATACACTTTCCTATTTGTTGATATTTTCAGAGCTGGGTTTTATTTTTGGTTTTTTAGGTGCATGTTTTATATAGACATCTCTGCCTGAGAGTGAAATAATCACAGGAGAAATACTCCTGCCTCAGAACTTGCATGCTACTCAGAGAGGACAGGAGGGAAGGGTGATTCTTCTTTACAATATGTTTATTGAGAACCAGAGGTGTCTTGCAGCAATGGCTGCTCCTTTTCTGTTTCCCTAGACTCTGACAACTTGACTTCCAGGGGACTTGAACTGTTAGTGGCTGATGCCCATCCACACTGTTCAGTAGCAGATGCAGAGGTGACTCAGAGAGAGTTAGTATCTGTACTTGCTCCCAGAAGACAGATATCTGCTCGGCAGACCTGAGGCTGGCAAAGCTCTGTGGCTAAGACAGCAGTCCTCCCACTCCTCTGTGCTCAAACTTTGCACAGTGAGCTGGACAGAGCTGAATGAGAAGCAGGCTGAAGTCCCACGGACAAGGATCTATGATCGGCAAGGAAGGGTTAATGTTGCAAATAACATTCCTTTGTCCCAGAAAGTGACACATGCTGGTAATTTTAAATTGGTAATTTTTAATTTTATTATATTATATATATATATATATAT
>VZTT01051068.1:2008-25486 GCA_013400855.1 Buphagus erythrorhynchus
CCTTAGGGGCAATGATCCATAACAGTTACATAGCAAGGATCCCTGCTTGTAACTAACAACTCAATTACATCAGAAATGTTATTGTATGATCTTTCTCTACATTTCTTCTCTTTCCCTGCATGGTACTCCTAATGCTGACAGTAGCTCACAGCACTCACAGCATTCAGCTGTTCACAAGAAACCTAATGGAAAAGACAGAGCTTCAGCTGCAGCCTGGTAAAAATACGTGCTAGTTTTATACCTAGGCATGATGCACAGCATACATGGAATATGCATTGATGTGAATAGGAGCAGAAATTATTAAAAGTGGTTTCGTAGATCTGTGAGAACATATTTCAAAGCATAATTAGTCATCTTTTTTTTTTTTTGGTACAAAGCAAAATTTAAATAAAGAACATATCAACAAATTTTGTACAAAAGTATACTACTAAAAAATGCGCATTTATTACATAAAATGAAAGCATTGCTAGAGATCCTTCTGAACAGCTTCATGTCAATAAAGTTCTGATGCCTGTGTCCTTCCACAGCTGTCAGAACAGCAGAATTGTCCCATCTCACACACACAGACACACAGATTCTTTGTGGCATGGCATGCTTTAAAGGAATTGTACATTCAAGCACATGTGACTAGGTGTGTACAGAGTGGTAAAGAGCCATGGGGTCAGAGTGGTAACAATTATTGCTTGATGGATCCTTGTTAATTTAAGATGCACTGCATCCTAGTCAGCTGCATTTTAGGAGAAAATCAGAAATGTGTTGGATATTTCCCAAGGCAAGTAAAAGATTGAGTTCAGTTTTGTGTAGCTGATGCACTGAAATTCACAGCAGTGCTGACAGGGATAAATGCTCTTCCTGGAAAATGGCAGACCACACAGAGATGTATTTGTCATTAAAATTACCCAACTGATCATTTGTTAAATGTGAACTGTGCCCACCAACTTTTAAATATCAACAACACATTTGATGAAAAATGGAAATGTGGCTGTTTTAATGTCAATGTTTCATTTGCCACAGAGATTAGAATAAACAGCACCATGAACACAAGTATGCTTTGCAGGATTCATTGTCAGAAATTTAAGGTATGGCATCTAAAATTCTAGAAAACTGGTGAAATATGATTAATGTTATACAAGTAGCAAAACTATTTTCTGAAAGAGTAGTTTTCATTCTCTTCCAAAATAATAAACATATTTTTATATGTCCTTACATAGTTGTTTATTAATTTAAAAACAGAGTGTGTGAAAATTTAATGGTGTGAATATTTTTTTTTCCCTACTTGGTAATGATTCATCATCAGGGTCTAATAGAACACAACTTTCATCTCTCCCAAGAGATTCCACACTCTTTACACTTGCAAATATCAGTATATTGAACTTCTCACTTGCTGAGGAATGCAGGCTATGGTGTTTAGGAACAAAAGGATTTGTGCCATCTTGTGACATAAGGGTTTGCTATATCATTTTTGTAACATGTGGTAAAAAATATTCAAGAAGAGTAAAATGACGGTAAAGGAACTTGTGTCTCTCCTGCTTCCAGAGGCACAAAATTTCCACAAAACCTCTTTCTTCATTTTCTAAATAATAAAATACGAAAGCATGAGATTTTTGCAATACATCCCAGAATTCTTACACTAGTGGCTTTCAGTTATTTCTGAGACTTTCTGATCATGAAGTATTATGGATAGGGGCATACTACACACGGGCTCTCTTGGTGTGTTTTTGCTGTTGTAGATGAAAATTCAACAGCACTTTTGTACTATTTCCTCTTTCAGAGAGCCCTCTCATCTTCAGCATCAATTCTGGTATTTTCTGTTCCTGGCATATACCTGACACCCATCTTGTGAACCCGCCTGCATCTTTTGTGAACAGTTTCTGTAATGGGAAAATATTCAACAAAGTAGATGGCTGGGTTTTCTGGGGTTTTCAAAACTCTGCATTCCCCTTGCCCAGTGTAAGTACAATGGAACAGGACCAGGTTTTCCATTCAATCCTCTGCTTCAAAAAGTACCACTAGACTGTGACCTGCTCGTTTGCAGTCACCTACAATAACTTTAATACGTGGAGCACTCTGGAGTGCTGGGAGCAAGCCCCACTTTGGTGGTTCTAGCCTCTAGTCCTCTAACTATAAAAACTGATGGAAAGGTAGAAACAGAACTAAACACATTCTGCCTTTCTACATAGCTTCATTAAGTCTATAAATTTCAATGAAATGGAACTTAAATCATATGGGGAATATGGTCTAATCATTAAATTCACCTTAGCTTTTAAAAATATACATTCCTCCCCATAGAGTTTATTTAAATGAAGAGATAATAATTTTCAGCCTTTTTGTAAAATAAAGAAGCAGTTGTAATATCAGGAAAGGTTAATTTCTTATAGCTTAAAAGTATACTCAATTTGTCTAGCTTTTGCCATTTTGCTTTCCCTACCTGCTTGGTTTTGGAGTAAAATACACTGCAACATGCAACATGCAACAGCTGCTACCCATTTCTCTGTCTCCTTTTCAATATTATAAGGCATTTAAAATAAATTAAAATCTATCAGTGTCTTTAACAATAATGCTATGGATTCTCATGATTAAAAAAAATAATAAAGCCAAAACAACAGAAACCAGAAGCAAAAAGGAAAACCAGAATAAAATGCGTAATTGTTGAATTTCAAACATCCATCTGTAGAATATGTGTAGCTATCAATCCTTTCTTTTATTTGACATGTAAATTGATTAGAAGAAATCTACAGATGCAAATGTTTCTCATACCAATAACACAGGGGTGACACCCAGCTATCTTTTTTTTTCTGTTACTGAAAACCTGGCTTCTNTATTTGGTAAGAGGGAAAAAAATTACAAAAGTAGGGTTTTTAGCCAATTCTTTTATTAGAGAAATAATAAATAATCTCTGAGGCTAATTACAAAAAAAAAATAAACAAAAATATATAATCAAAACAACTTACCAAAAAATATGTCTTCATGTAAAACTCCTGATTTTTTTGAATTTTCCTTTCATTATCAAAGTATATTCTGATTTATATTAACCACTCATGCCTAAGAGTTCTGCAAGTGACCTAGCAAACAGAAAAGATGACCCTGACAACTTGAAGCGAGCACATTATTATACTACTATTACACAATCCTAAGCCAGATCTTGAAAAATGCATCGCAGTTGTGAGATATTTTGAACATTGACCTATTATTCTGAACTCCTAATGAAAATCCTTCTGAAGAAAAAAAGCCAACCCTATAATGTTTCTGTGTTAGACAGACAAAAAAGCCATTATTACTTTCACATACATTAAAGCATGTTGGCTGCAGACTCTCTCCTGAGACAACTCTTGTGAAATGTGAGGGAAAGGCAAGCTTTGCTACCAGTTTTTTGCAAACTAATACTAATACAGTAATACACTCTTAAATTGTTTTAATAATGTATTAAACTTGAACCACTTGTCCCTCCTGGAGCTCTTTTTTCTTAAACGAATAATCACAGTAATGATATGATGTTAACATGCTTAAGACTGGCAAGGCAAACCTTTTATTTCATAAAAAAAATTCCTTGCTTCTGAAAGCTGAAAATGTTGTTCATTAATGGGTAAAAAGATGAAAAGTACACAAGCTAGTAGTATTTGTAAACTATGTAGTGTTAGAAGTAAATAGAGGCTTGGATAGCCAATAGCCCTATAGTCAGAACTCTCTCTAGATAAAACATATGCTGACTTATGTCTCTGCTGTTCCTAATTCAGAAGAGAAATAAGGCTGTGGGTTTCCTATCTCAGTGCCTTTACCATTTTGTATCATCAGGGATTGGGTTTTTTCTCTGTTTGGAAAAGAAATAATTCCATTCTAACGTGTATTCTTCCAACTATGTTTTGCTGCAAGATGGACATTTTAAGTTAAAAGATACAATTGTAAATGTGTCAGCTGGAGTTACCACTATCTAGAGAGGCAATAACTGTTTTTAAGTTCCATTTTATGAACAAAATCAGATGATACATGACCTAGATATGCATTGAACTTAATAAGATGACAAATGAACAAGGAATAAAGCTGCATTCACTAATAATCATGTTATTCTAACATTAGATTAAGACACTCTTGGAAGGTTGTAGCCTCTATGTTTCATTTCTCCACTGCTGTGGACTATTATTTCAGTACATAGCAGAACTTATCTACAACTTCTGTCTCTACAGGCTTACAGTTTTGTGTATAATTTGGTGCTCTGCTGCTCTGTTCCTTTTTTTTGTTCCCTTGTTTCCTATGATAGGGAATTTACGAAAGAAGGATGGTGGGTTTTTAAGCATCAGACATAAATAGAAAAATGAGGAAAATAAAGCACGAACCCTTTTCTCAAATTTTGTTAATTTGACAACTGAAATTCAACTGTAATAATTTGAGGAGCTCCATAACATGGTCTAACATATCTAAACAATACAAGATTTCATGTGATAACTCTGTCCTTTACTCTTTGCAAGGAAGTGAGGAAGCCAGTCTGTTTGGCAGACAAAGTCAGTTTATGTTCATTTGGTCCAACAGTTGGAGCAGCACGACTGGGCAGCACCACAAAAACATTTCTCACTTGCTCATCTACTCAGGAAACAGAAATAATGCAACATGACATCTCTTCAATCACTGAGCTTGAAGAGTGACTGCTGAATATCAAACACATGCTAAAAACTACTGAAAATTCTCAAAAAATTCTCAAAAATAAGGAAGGTTGAATGAGTCAATACAGTTTTCTGATAACACATTCAAGTAAATCTCTGTGTACTCATTCCAGAAATGATGAAATGATATGAGAGCTCATGTTTATCCCTTGTGCTTCTCAGCTCATATCTACTCCTTGTGCCTTTCTTCAGTCTTGCTGAGGCTGAGCTAGTATAAGAGTCTTGTAATACTCTAAAATGAACTGCATGAACAAAAGATTTTGGGGAAACTCTAACATTGGCCCAAAAGACACCCTATTACACTATCCAAACAAGAACCTCTGCTTTCTTGTGACTCTGGAAATTTTCACTTAGAAAATTCCTTCTTAATTATCCTTTAGCCAATGAACAATTCTATTGTTTCAGTTATTTATTAATATAAAACTTTTATACCTGTAATGTAAATCTTGCCAAAATATTTCAAATTGTAAAGTTTCAATTTTCTCTCTTCAACTCAGAAGCAATAGTGGTTTTCTTTAGAAGGGAAAAAAAAAGTCACCAATGCAAAAATTTCTTTTTTTCTTAAACCCGTATTTTCTGCTCCTAATCAACCTGAGTCCTTCAAAGTATTTTCTCACTTGATCTCTTAAAATAGTTTCTAAGCCTTTTTCTATGAGTGATGTTCAACATAGCACACAGAAATAGTCTAGTGCTCACATAAGTCTTATCTTCAGTTAATTCTATTCACGGGTGTTTTTTGAATCCTTAGGATATGTTCCTATCAGTGAATACCTGCAAGAATTCCTCTTAAAACTTTTTCAGTATTACTTTTCATGTGTATTTTTGTTCAAAAGTTAGTTTTGAGAGATATAACTTTTTATTATGGATTCATTCCATGGTCAATTAGCAACATTCATAGCCTATAAAAATAAGACAGAGACTTTGAGCCCACACTATCTATATCCTAGGTAACTCTCCTCCCCTTTAGTACTTGATGATATGCTCTTTCTCTCTGTTCTGTTTTCTAAATTTTTTTCTTATCTTCATGACACTGTTTCTTATCTTCATGACAATTGACAATGGCACAGTTGAGAGCCTCTGGATAAGAATGAAGGGCAAACAATTAATGTGAATGACATTATAGGAGTCTGCTACAGACCTCCTAGCCAGGACAATGACATTGATGAATTATTGTTTGAGGAATTAAGGGAAGCTTCCAAGCCAATCGCCCTTGTCCTCATGAGGGACTTCAACTTGCCAGAAATTAACTGGGAGCATCATACAGCTGGAGCAGCCCAGGCCAGAAGATTCCTAAAAAACCTGGATGACAACTTTATGGAACAGGTCCTAAGGGAGCCAACACGGAAAGGTGCCCTTCTTGACCTGCTGCTTGTCAACAGAGAGGATCTTGTGATTGGCATACATCTTGGCCACAGTGATCTCAAAGTGAGCAAGTTAATAATTCCTGTTGACAGGAGGAAAAGTGTGAGCAAAACCTCAACTCTGGACATGAGGAGAGCAGACTTCTCCTCATGCTCAAGGAACTGGTAAATAAAGTCTCCAGGTAAAATGATTTTGCAGGTTCTGGGGTCCATCAGTGCTGGTCACTTTTTAAACATCACAACTTAGGGGCACAGAAACAGTCAATTTCCAAATGTCACAAGTCAAGCAGATGAGAAAGAGGGAAGCCCTGGCTGAACAGAGATTCTCTCTTGGAAATAAGGCAAAAGAGGAAGGTGTATGCCCAGTGGAAGCAAGGTCAGGTGAAATGGGAAGAATAAAAAGATGCTGCTTGCCACTGTAGGGAGAAAAGTCATGCATCCAAAGCTCAACTGGAGCTGAAGTTAGCTAGAACTCTAGGGGACAATAGAAAGGAGTTATTTCAAGTATATTAATGGCAACAGGCAGTGCAAAAACAACATCAGCCCATTACAGGATGAGAATGATCACCTCACAAACAGGGATATGGACAAGGCAGAGGTGGTTAATGCATTCTTTACCCCTGCTGCACCACAGATGACAGACCAAAGGGATCTCAGTACTCTGAACTGCAGGACCATTACTGTGAGAATCCCTGACTGATCAACTCCCTGAAACTGTATGGGTCTGCTGTTCCAGCTAGATCCCCAAAAATCTATGGAGTCTGAAGTCATTAATCCAAGAATCCTCAAGGAGTGAACTGATGTCATTTTAAAGCCTTTCTTGATTTTTCAGCAGTTTTAGGAATCCAGAGAGGTGCCAGTTGACTGGAAGCTGGTGAACGTTGTCCCAGTTTTCACGAAGGCCAAGAAGGACAACCCTGGAAGCTACAGGCCTGTCAGTCTACTTCAGTGACTGGCAAAGTTATGGAGAAGATTATTCTCTCCATATTGAAAGGTATTGAAAAACCCCTGAAAAACAACACAGTCCCTGGTCACATCCAGCAAAGATTCATGACAACAAAGTCCTGTTTATCAAAGCTGATTTCCTTTTAAGACAAGGCAACCCACCTAGCTGGTCATGGGAAGCCAGTTGATGTAATGCTTTTGGATTCCAGTAAAGCTTTTGATACTGTCTCTTAGATAAACACATCATGTGATGGCTGAGCAGCTGGCTCACAGGTCAGGCACTAAGGGTTACAGTGAATGGGGTGACATAGGGCTGGTGACCTGTCACTAGAGGGGTTACACAGGGCCCCATCCTCGGTCCTGTGCTCTTCAATATCATCAGAAAGGAGTTGGACACTGGACTGGATGGAATCCTGAGCAAGTCTACAGATGATACAAAACTGGGAGGAGCTCTTGACTCCCTCAAAGGCAGAGAGACCCTGCTGGGAGACCTCCACAAATCAGAGGGTTGGGTGATCACCAACCATGTGAAGATCAACAAGGGAAAATGCTGGGTTCTGTGCCTGGGATGGTGGATGCACCTGGATGTACAGACAGACTGGGGAATGGGATGCTGGAGAGCAGTGCCATGGGAGGGGACCTGGGGGTCCTGGTCCATGACAAGTTCAACATGAGCCAGCAGTGCCCTGGCAGCCAGGAGGGCCAACCCTGTTCTGGGGGACATCAGGGACAGCATCAGCAGCCAGGCAAGGGAGGGGATTGTCCTGTTCTGCTCTGCAGCGGGGCAGCCTCATCTTGAATATTGTGTGCAGTTTGGGGCACCACAGTGTAAGGTCATAAAGCTGTTAGAGAGCTTCCAAAGGAGGGCAACAAAGATGGTGAAGGGGCTTGAGGGGAAGCTGTGTGAGGAACAGCTGAGGTCACTTTGTGTGTCGAGCCTGGAGGAGACTGAGGGAATACAGCACTGCAGTTACAACTCCCTGGTGAGGGGAGGAGGAATCTCCTCTTCGTGGTGACCAGTGACAGGACCTGAGGGTGTGGCCTGAAGTTGTGTCAGGGGACGTTTAGATGTGATATTAGGGAGAGGTTCTTCACCCAGAGGGTGTTTGGGCACTGGAACGGGCTCCCGTGGTCACAACACCAAGCTGAGTGTTCAAGCATTTGGACAATGCTCCCAGGCACATGGCGTGATTCTTGGGGATGGTGCTGTGTAGGAGCTGGACTTGATGATCCTTGTGGGTCCTTTCCAATTAATTTTATTCTGTGATTCTGTTATTCTGTGACATATCAGTATTTTACAGATATAGAGTAGTACTTCACAGGCGAAAGGAAAACATTTCCTTCCAGCTCAAGTTCAAACACTTTAAAAGCTGTTAATATATTCTTTCTCATTACAAATATTCATCCAATATAGCTTTGAAAGAGTCATTTGGATACAGAACAAAAACAAGCTACAAGAAGTTAAATAGGTTCAAATAAATATTCACACTTTGTATGCTTATCTAAATCAAACCTCCAAAGCCTTTCAAGTTTGCTCAACATTAGATTTCACTCCACCTTGTAAACTGCTTCCTAAATAGGTCTTTAAATTGCTTCAGATAATTTTGGTCATTCAAGAGATCCTGCAGAGTGGAATAAAATAAATACAGCAGAAAATCTGAGACTGACACATACATAAAATGCTATTTATGTGTTCAGTAATTCTTATTCTAGTCAGTCATTCTCACAGTAACTCCAATCTGTCAAAATCTGTAATTTTTGGCATAGTTTATCAATCTGAATTTTTCATTTGATTTCTCATCTTATGTACATTTATGTGCTATTCTGCTCTTCCAGAAGGTGAGTTCAGAATAATAGCTGTCTTTATAGAACTTGCCATTTTGTGATCCTTTTTTATTAAGCTAAAAAGTCTCTTTTTCTTCTATGTTCAATCCCAGTTACTTTTATTTCAGCTGTTTATATTTTAGAATTTTATCTTTTTAGAAGCTGATGTCAAAGCCCTCATGATGGTTTTCAGTTATCTGTCTTAATGCCTACTTCCACTTTTTTCTCCCAATTTAATCAGTGTTTAATCAGTGCTTGCAAACTTGATTAATCACAGGTCTTAAGGTTGCTGAACCATAGATGTCTATGGCCTAAGTAAGTATCATTAAAAAATTTAAACAGGTTTAAAAATTGCAGGAAAACAGAAAACTGAATCCAAATTTTACCTCTGTGCTAGAGAGGAGTAGATTTTCTTCAACACCTGGGTTTTAAGAGAAAGTCTCTGGGTCCATAACCCAGATGATAATCTGAGATCATAACCATCGAACTACTTCTCAGAGGCACGAATTCTGCTTAGAGGTGGGTACCTAGCAATGCATCCCAGAGATCAGCACTGGGTCCAGTCCTGTTCCACATCTCCATCAATGGTCTGGATGATGAGACAGAGTACACTATCAGCAGATTTGGTGATGACACAAAACTGGGATGGGTGGCTGATACTCCGGAGGGCCACACTGCCGTGTCAGGCTGGAGAAATGGGCTGACAGAAACCTTTTGAAGTTCAACAAAGGGAAGTGCAAATTCCTTCCCCTGTGTACAAATAGCAACATGCATGGTACACACTGGGGACCAAGGAGCTGGAAAGTAGCCTGGCAAAATAGGACTGGGGGATCCTGGTAGACACAAAATTTGACATGAGCCAGCAATGTACCCTGCAAGTAAAGAAGGTGAATGATATTCTGGGCTGCATAAGGAGGAACGTTGCCAGCAGATAGAGGGGGGATTTTCCTGCTTACAACTTAAGGAAGCTTTTCATAATGAGGGAATTGCTTTGGTGAATCCCATTCTTAAGAGTATTGCTTGTCTTCCTGTATTGTGTATCAAGGGTATAGATTCCACCAGGACACACATATTTGAAAGTGCCTTTTTGAGATCTACTCTGTTTGATCATGTTGTTTGTTTTCATTTCTTATCCCTTTCAGTTTTAATATGTTTAAAGAAACCAGTACTTTGCTTGAAATAAAATGAAAATATCTTTGCAGTAAGTCTCCTTTCTAATGTGAGAACCAGGAATTAAACTTGTTACATTTTGTCTTAAACTTGGCAATTAACAAAAAGAATGAATCACATACTAATATATGAATTTCCTTATTAATCTGGAAGTGGACAGTCTCTGACTATACAATTTGTATTTCTGAAACTAAAATTTGTAGGTTTATTTTTCATTAAGAACAATTGATATGATTCAGATTCCCTCACATGATTTAGTATTTTTAAATGGTAGTTTTTAATTAGATGTTCCAATTAATGCATCAATATTTTCAAGCATCAGACCATTTTTCCTTCCATATATTGTGGTTCTTTCAAACTATCATTTTATTTTTCTGCCAGTGAACATATTTCTCTCTTAAAAATATTTCACTTTCTTATTTTTTTAGCTCCTAAAACGGTGGGAAATTATTAAAAGCAATTTCTGATTTCCATACTTAGATTACGAAAAAATCTTATGTTAGGACATTAGAATTTATTAACCCTTTGTCATAGGCAGTGAATAATCTTATATTGCCATGTCACTGAATATCTTGGAAAAATATTTCAGTATCTATTTCACAGTGTTTTCATACCAATGAATTATTTTCAGTATGTATTTTAAAGCAAGTAATTTGATTATTTTCTCTCTTACCAAATGTTTTCAAAATGGAGACAATATGGTGAAAAAATATTGCTGGACTCTGCTTGCACAATAAATCTGTAAAGTAACAACTGCAATGATAATATCTAGTTTTATTTATTTTAAAATGCCACACATTGAGAATTGATTTTTTTCAACTATTTTGCTGAAGCTGGTTTGGCATCTTTATCCTCTATTTGGTTAGCAAATACCAAGAAGTTATCTCAAAATATGTTTTAATTTTGCAGCAAAAGATGGAGATAAAAGGACACCAGAAACTGCAGGAATTTTTGGGTACAGAAGGACATCTCAGATCCATTGATTCAAGCCATTAATCTGACTGAAGAGAGCTCTACCCTAACATCAATTTCTCCTGTAAGAGTCACCTTCCTTGTCACTCCTCAAACTTCACCTTTATACAGTTACTCAATGGAGTAACAGTGAAGTGAATACGATGTTAAGTGTGAGGGATAAACTCTTAACCTTGGTGTTTCTATAACTGCTCTAAAGGGAAACAACCCAAGGCGATTTTCCAAAGGATCAGTTATTTCCACTGACTTTAAGGTTACTTAAATATTTTATATCTTTTAGTTCAGCTGCATGGTATGAAAGTAAATAATGATTTACATGTAGAAAGAGAAATCCTAATTTCTTGTTGGAAAACTAAATGGTAAACAAAAACAGAAGGCATTTATACAAAACCAGCACAAATATTGGCTGTCTTGATGTATGAATTAAGATAGGAGTCCTGTTTCCATTTGCAGAAACAAGAAAAAACAATCAATAGGTAAAAAGAAAATAAAATTCATACTTAGGGTAGTAAGGACAGCCTAACAGGCTGTCTGCACACCCTGCTACAAATCAGTTGCATATATATGGTACACAGGCAAAAATACAGACAGAGACATTTTGTTCACCTCCTCTTATCAGTACTGTTGTCACAGAATAACTGCTTGCCTGTTCACCTCTGCTGTAGGAATTCATGTGTATCTGAGAACGTAATGTGCTTGTCAAAGTGACAACAATCTTGTATTTGGTGCTTCAACATCTGAACAAAAAGCTAGTGGAAAATGTGTGAAATATGTTTTAAGAAGCCCTTTGGATGTTAAACTAAATTCCCTCCAGGCTTTAAAAATAACAGGCAATCAGTAACAAAAAACCTTTGGTGTTTTAAGGTTCTTGATAAATTTTTGGTAACATCAGATATGATCTGACCTGAATTTGATATTACAGCCTATATGCCTGTTAAATAATTTCCATTTTGAACTAAAATTAAGTGTAATACTTGCTGCAAAGTAACAGTGCACACTGCAAAGAGTTTTCTTGTCAGAGATACTGATTCAAATCTTAAACAGGTATAAACTAAACTAAGTGAAAACATGCCAATCATGCCACTATTACTTGCCCACCATTTTTGTTTTATCATCCCCATACAGTATTTAAGCAGAGGGCTTTTTAGAAATGCTTTTATTTTCTTTTAAATTTTTTTACAGAAAGATTTATAGAAGACTTTTTTTCATACCTCTCCCAACAACACTTTAATCTGAGAGCTGGTATATATGTCCAGGATAGCTATAAATTGTTAAAACAAATGTCAACTGCAAGAATGCCTAACTTGAAAGTAAGACATCCAAGTGAAGTAAAATCTGTAAAGTAGGGAATATGGAACTGACACAACACAAAAAAGAAAGACCCAATTGCTGTAGGTCTTCTGCCAACTGTGAACTGTAATGGCAGGAAGAGTCATTATAATCTTAGATAAAATGATGATCGCTCCTTTGGGCCAACACAATACCAGCCATCATTAGGTTTTGGCAAGTAGGACTCTGTCAGCTACTAAGCCTGGGTAGGACACTGGGAACTGGAAGGAAATGAACTTGGAATAATTTTGTTGCTGCATCTTTTGATGTTTGTCAGTAAGATACAAAAACAGTAGGTGGTTACAACATCCATATTACTCATACAATTCATTAATCACTCTGTCTTACAATAATAGGAGGTCTTTCTTTTTAAATAATGACTTCCATTTTCCTTCTGCAAAAGTGTAGTTAAGTAGCTAAGAAAGTGTTCTCAAGTTTTGGACCGAATGTTTTCCTTTCATAAATTCACTGATATGCTACAAAATGTTCTTGTTGCAGCAAGAATGTCACCCAAGGAATTAAATTCAGCACTTATGAAGGATTAGGAAAATTAAATCTGCTACATTTTTTTCCCAGTATTGCATCAGGCTAGATTACTTCAATCTACTGTGTTAATGGTAGGAACTATATTTTTATACATCTGTTTCTGTGGTAAAAATGAACCATATCACACAAGACTTACTAGTAAAGGATTTCCACCCTGCCAGGAGATTAAGGTGCTCCATTTTGATTATAAACCAGTAAAATGACAGGAAAGGGAAGGAAATTAATTGTAAAGGATGAGGTTAAATGCACTGAATGTAAGGATATAATAGGTTCCAATGATTTGTGGTTTTTTTCCTTCCAGTTTTCTGCTTGGATGGTATGCAAAACCAGATGATGAGCATACTTTGCTGTGGACACTACCATATGTATACTACTACTTCCACTTTATCTACACAGAGAGTTTTTTTTGTGCCATACTCTCAACTGAGAGAAAAGCTATCGAAATTCTTTCCTTCTTTCTGTTAATCATTTTACTATAAGGAACACTTTAGTTTGTGAATCTTCTGAAAATATAATCATCTCTCACTGGTTTTTTTTTGAAAGCTCTCAGCCTGCAAACAGCACTACCATAAATATGCTGATAATAGAACAAGAAATAAAAACAGATGCTGAAAGCTGTTATTAGAAGACTGAGCATTGCTGCTTCTTCTTCTTCTTCTTCTTTGCAGAGTCTGTCAATGAAAAGTAATGTATTAGCTACAAAAAAATGCTTAACTCTTCACATTACATTTTTATAGCCTACATAATATACTGATGAATTTGAAATTGAGTGGTCTGTCTTACTGCTCTAGTGAAAACAATTCAGCCATTAGCATAAGCATGCCAATAGATAGAGGAATCTCCTTAGCTTGTGAATTCAAGTTTGCCCTTTTATTCCACTACACTTGGACGCAGAAATGTGATGAGAACCACATGGACCACTTAAGCCAGAAGCAAGTGCCTAAACCTGGCCTCTGTACTCCTAGTAGAACTACATTAATAAAGTCAGACAACTGAATTGAACCGCTCTGCAATCTGAATTCCTTTTCAGATCTTAGTCTGCAGATGGTTTCTATCTGATAAGCATTTTTCCTACACATTTCCAACTTTAGACACATTTTATATTCCTGGATGCTCCCCAGCATTCATCCATCCTGTCTCTTAAGTTACTGCAAAAATACAGGACAGCTACCTTGCTGTAATTTACAGAGAATCTTTTATTTCGAATAGACATGACTCCAGCTTCTAGGGCTGGCAAACTAGAACATTTCATAAACAACACATTCAATCAGGGACTTTCTTTTTAATAAATTCCAGCTTTTGAAGTTTTTTTTAAGCTTTGATCTACCCAGTTTTAACTCACTTGGACTTAAAGAATTGTACTCATTACACAGGACTTCAGTGGACTGTGGAGATTGATAGTCTACTTCTAAATTTCTTCTAATCCCAAAGAAATCTGTTTTATTAATGTATTTCCAAAAATTATAACAAGAAAAAAAAAAGTATATTTTGCCCTTTAAAGAAAGCTGCAGTTGTTTCTGTGCCCTAGAATTGCACAAAATCTGACAAATCTAGAAAAGAAAGCTTCTGAGTTTTCAATTGATCCACATACAACAATTGATTGCTCTTCAGGAAGACATCCAATTACCCTTCAGAACATTCCTGCACCTCCATTGTCGCAGCAGTTTGGCATACAAGCAGATGGACAAAATACAGAGGAAAAGAAGTGGGAAGAAAGGGTAAATATTTATTTCAGATTCTGCTTAGAACATAATTGGACAGATGTTGCATGGTACAAAAATGTGTTTCAAAATTGTTTGGTAGCTGGGAAGCAACTGAATACTAGTGACAGTTTGTGATCTTTAAACATTTGATCTTTCAAGCCTCGTATAAAGTGAAGCAGAGGTTTAGAGCAAATAAAGTGACTTTTTCCACTTAGCTGTAAGCTACTAAATTCATTGATAGGTAATACTGACTAGGAAATGGAAAGCTCATGTATGTTATATTATCAGTAAATATATGTCCAGGAAACACATGAATCCTAAGAAATCATAAAGACTGTATGTAAAATTTAAAAATTGACTTCACAATAATATTAATCAGAGGTGAGGGCTAATTTTTTCAAATTATAACAAATATGTTTTGAGTCAATATAAGTATTTGGGTAAGTGTTAGGATTTTCAGACATAAGCAGGATATGAATTTTGGACTGTCTCTCTAAGCCAGTTATCTAATAAGTGTTGCTATTCTGTAGGGCATCTAGTTATCAAGTATTCTGAAAAAGTGCAGTGGAAAATTGATTTAACCATGAAAAACAGCTTGGGAATGAATCTGTAATCCCTTATTATCTGATCTAGCATAATCAAACCAGAACAAGTGCTTCAGAAAAAGGGAAATTAGTAGAGTCCCACACAGAAACTGAAAGTTGTCCATTAAGATATATGGAGCTTTCTGTCCTGCAAGTATTATTAAGAGGAAATGAACTAAATACTAAATTATTGCAAGGGATTCCCATAAGAATTACCGTAGTGAAGCTGATGCCTAATTAAATAGCCACTCATACATCTTGTAATTTTTGCCATGTGCCTAGAAAAACATTTACTCTTATACAAGAGACTTTGTTTCAGTCTTTAGTCATAGAATCACAGAATCACAGAATTTGTGTTTGGGTTGGAAGCAGCCTTGGAGATCTAGTTCCAACCACCCTGCCATGGGCAGACACCTTCCACTAGACAAGGTTGCTCCAAGCTCCATCCAACCTGGCCTTGAACACATACAGGGATGGGACATCCACATCTTCTCTGGGCAACCTGATCTTGACCCTTACAGTAAAGAATTTCTCCCTAGCAGAAGGGGAGAATTACCTCCCTCAACCTTCCTCGACCATGCTTCCTTAAATGCAGACCAGGATGCTGTGGGCTTTCTGGGCTGCAAGGCACATTGTTGGGTCACTCATTCTAATACATCTATTAACTGTCTGAACACCTCATATTTGTTTGTGTTGAATGCATCCACACAAAGCTACTATTTCAGTTAGTCAATAATATGAAATAAAAATCATCTGCTAAAATTTAAAATGCATTACTAATCTGAGACTTGCCCTTCTAAAGCATTTTGTTTGTATTGCTTTTTAGCTAGAGGAAGTTCCAAACCTCAGCAATTTGATATGCCTAAGATGTTTCATGGATTCACCATTATGTGAAATCTTTATACCAGACATTGTAAATTGACTTCTGGTCATCGTTTATATTAAATATTGAATTAATTGGATCTTCAATTGTATACACCTATTGTATTCTCACGGATAGATAAAATTTGCTGTTGCTGTTCTTAATGGTTCATTATATCTACCACTTATATTTGAAAAGGGGATTAAAATTTATTTCAAGGATATCCAATTTATACAGGGACAAGTTTATGTAAAACAGCTATATTATCTAAAGCCCTTTGAAGAGCCTGGTTTATGAACTACTTAGTACAAACCAATTCAATTTCCAGGTTGTCTGATTTTGCTCTTTCTAAGGATATTTCCTCCCAAACACACATTTTAAAGCTCTACATCCCTCAAATCAAAATCTGCCCTATTTTCTTTGACAATTGCCTATCTTTTCTAACTTTCCAGAAGTTGTCACTTAGAATCCAGCAGCATTTATTTATAGGGAAGAGGACAGAGAAAACAGCTGCCATTACTAAAGAACTAACAAAATAAAATGTACTAATTACCAGCAAATCAGACCTCAAATCATTAAACCCTAGAGGTTTATGATACAGGTAAGAGTTGAAGAGAAATGTTTTGTAGGCAGCTATCTGCTAACATACAATATACAGTCTATGACTCTGTCCTTAGAACAAGATAAATTGCATGCAGTGCATCTACTCAGTGATCATAACCATGAAATCCTCTAATGATCCAGTAGCAACAAGCGAGTTTTGTAAAAGTCTAGAGGTCTTGCTCCCCTTGTCTTTGCATGAAAATCCTCTTGTAAAAGAGGAATCTTTAGTTCTGACCTTAAAAATTATAGAATCCTTCCTGAGTTGGAAGGGACCCATCAGAATCATCAAGTCAAACTCGTGGCCCTGCACAGGACACACCCAAGAGTCACACCATGTGCATGAAAGTATTGTTCAAATGCTTCTTGAACACTCAGGCTTGGTGCTGTGACCACTTTCCTGGGCAGCCTGTCCCAGTGCTCAACCATCCTCAACCATCCTCATGGTGAAAAACCTTTTCCTGAGATCCAACCTCCCCTGACTAGATTAAAGCTGTTCCCTCAGATCCTGAAGTGGTCAGTAACTGCCCCTCTGCCTACTTTTGTGAGAGTGCTGAAGACTAATGAGGTGTCCTCTCAGCCTCCTTTTCTCAGGGCTGAACGAGACAAGTGACCTGAGCTGCTTCTCATGTGGCTTCCCCTCAAGGCCCTTCACCATCTTTGCTGACCTCCTTTGGATGTTCTCTAATAGCTTAAAGTATGTCAATACATTGGGTTTATGTGGCCAGGTTTTAGTAGCAGGGGACTACAGGGGTGGCTTCTCTGAGAAGCTGCCAGAAGCTTCCCCCATGTCCAGCAGAGCCAACACTGGCCAAGGCTGGGCTAATTAGAAATGGCGGTAACAACTCTGTGATAACTTAAGAAGAAGGAAAAAAAACAACATTATTATGTAGATGTAATTGTGGTCAGAGGAGAACAGAGTGGGAACATGGGAGAGGAACAACTCTGCAGACAGCAGGTCAGTGAAGAAGGGAGCTGCTCCAGGCACTGTAGCTGAGATTCCCCTGCAGCCCGTGGCGCAGATCATGGTGAGGAGCTGTGCCCCTGCAGCCCAGGGAGGAACATGGGGATGCTGAGATCCACCTGCAGCCCAGGGAGGAACATGGGGATGCTGAGATCCACCTGCAGCCTGTGGAGGAGACCCACATGGGAGCAGGTGGATGCCTGAGAGGAGGATGTGACCCTGTGGAAAACCCATGCTGGAGCAGGCTCCTGGCAGGGACCTACAGACCCATGGAGAGAGGAGCCCACACCACAGTAGGTCTCCTGGTAGTACTTGTCACTTCATGGGGGACCTACACTGGAGCAGGCTGTGCCTGAAGGACAACACCCTATGGAATAGTGATTCATATTGCAGCAGTTCCTGGAAAACTGTTGCCCATGGGATAGAAGCACACTGGAGAACTGTCTCCTATGGAAGGGCCCCCATACTGGAGCAGGGGAAGGACTCCTGTCCCTAAGCAATGGAAAAAACATGCAATGAGCTGACCATAACCTCCATTCCCTATCTCTCTGTGCTGCAGGAGGAGGAGGTAGACCTGGGAAGGAGGGAGGAGTGGAGGTAAAATTGTTTCTAAGGTCTTATTTCACTTCTCCTTATTCTGCTCTGATTTTGCTAGTAATAAATCAATATCTCTAATTTGAGTCCTTTTTGACTATGACGGTGTTTGGTGAGTGATCTTTCTCTGGCCTTATTTCTGCTCGTGAACCCTTTGTTATATTTTCTCTTCCCTATCCATTCTGCAGTGGGATAGAGTCATCCAGCCATGATCAACCCACTACACCTTGTGTTGCCCAAGAGTGCACACAGTACTCAAGGTGAAGCCACACCAGTACAGAGCAGGGCAGGATGATCACCTGTCAAAACACTCTATCTTATACTTAAGTACAAATGCTTTAAATTGAAATCTGGTTGAATGTCTCCACCTACAGACATGTCTCTTTGAACAAAAGATATTCTGCACAGTTGGTTTTTTTTTTCTTATTTGGAAAAAAATCCCCGTTTCTAAGTTAACATAATCATATCTGTCTCAAAATGAGAATTAAAAATTGAACATTCACACTTAGATTTGCTTGACAGCACCTTATAAATTATGGTTTTCATTATGAATAGAAGAAACAGTACAGGTCATGATCTCTTATATTGCACTTCAGTGGAAGAGATCAAAAAGTATCACAAGAATTGGTAACTGTCTCCTGGCAGACCTCTTAGCAAATGAGTATGTATTGTTCATATTCCTCCTACAAAAAACTGAAGTAATTTAAGGGTGGATAAGATTTTAAAAAGCAGTGAGTAAGTGGAACACTGTGGTTTAGATCTTGACTGAGCAAGGGTTCTTGTGCTTATGTTCACACTTGGATTACAAATGTAAACTGAATGGAAGTCCTTTTACATGAGGCTATTGTTCAAATTCTTTGGTAATTTAAGAAAGGAAAACACACTCCCATTTACTTCTTAGTATTTCTTATATTGCTTTTTCATATGTTCTTGTTGTTTTGATCTCCAGATGAATAAAATAGAATCACAGTCAATGAAAGAGGTGACCTCTGTACCACTAGAAAGTCAGGGACAGAGTTGTCAGTTATTAAGAAAAAAAACATTGCCTTTTTAATAAACACTCATCTTCTGTATCATGAGAAAGTGTTCTACAAGCAACATCTCAACTGAATAGCATCACAACATGCTTTATAACAAACACGAACATAAACATACAGCAGTGATAACAAAATAGATTGCAATTACAATTTAATTTGACAATTACACCTATAATACTGTCTCTCCTCAAAAGGATGAACTAGCATTAAACTGTGCTTAAATCTTTACTCTTTTTCCAAGCTTATTCTTCTTTCATCAGAATTTTCCAGATAAGGCCACATAATGTCTCTTGCAAAGGCAGAGAAAAAGGCAAAGGTCTGTAAGGTTCCTTCCAAACCAAACCATTCTACAATTCTGAGATTCATTCTAGGATATATCAAGTGATGAATGATGACATTATAATATATTTTCTCCTGCTGGTATAATATACATTATACAATAATAAAAATTGATATTACTTAAATATCCTGTCAAATCAATTTCTTACCAGACTTATGTGATGGACTTTCTGTTTATGGAATATTCATCAGACACTTAAAGAAGGAAAAATTATTTGATTTTGTGTTTCTATTTCTACCTTCTAGCTTTTATGGGGTAAAAAAGGACTAGTTTCCAGGTTTTAGGAAGAGAGATAACTATGTACTTGTGTTTTATCAGCTAATTATAAAGGGAAAAAGAAATGCAAAATCACAGTTGATCTGAAGAAACAGTACAGCAAGGGCACCCACCTTTACCTCTATGTCTGCATGGTGCTTTTAAATCAGTTCTGAGATTCGATATAGGAAAGAATAGTGTGTTCTTGTTTTGCTTTATTATGTTGGAAAACATGACAAGAAACAGTAGAAATCTCACTATAAGGAGTAAATTTCTAGCAAGCATATGTAGAAGTATGCTTGTGTACATACATGCATACACAAATACACAGAGACACAAAATAGAAATTGTTTTATTTTTTGTAACAATCATGCTTATCTGTGACATACTCAGAATTTTTCTAAAGCTACAAATTTTTTAAAAGTAGCTTTCCCTAGAAGTATTAATGTGACCCAATGCAACCCCCCAGTTTGCCAGTAGAAATGGTGCCACTCTTGGCAATGGAAACTGAAACATTCTGGGTTAATTGACATGGCAACTACATAATCAGCATGAAAGTGCTCATCTTTTTTTTGGAAAAGATTTCTGGTTGGCTGAGAGCTTTGATTCCTTCCTTCTGATCTGACTTTGTATCAGTTTGGGCTGATGAGTTCTTCATTCATTAGTTTGTTTGTTTTTATAATGAAAAATGGTATTAAAATACTATCCTGATCTTCTTTACAATAGTGCAAGCTCTAATTGAGTAAGAAATTGAAACATGAGGTAGCACCTATTATAATGATTCCATTCATGAAAGCTTCCAAGTGACAGCTCCACAGCTGGTATTCCAGAAACAAGGCATGCCACATGCTAACACTAAAAATGCAGAAAACATTCTTCCCTAGGTCTCCCTCACCAGAGATCCAAGTGTCTTCAGACTTCAATACACTCAGTATTTCATCACTTAGCTAATAAAGAAATCAGTTGTGTTGATTTTCCCCCTTTACACTTTCTTTCCTACTCTTCAGGAGTGGGGTGGCTGCTTTCTTCTTTTTCCCCATAAGCTCAAAAATTTTCAAATGCTCTTGGGTTAAACTCTTCCTAAATTCAGTGAAATCTTCAACTCACATAAAAGTATAGCTCCAAATGATATGACCCATGGAAATAAATTGTGCAGAGTAAAGCTAATTCAGTCTTAGGTTATCTGCTAAATGTTTCATTTTTTCCACGCAGTTGAATAAAATTATGCCCTTAAAATAATTTTACCAAGTTTTTTAAGTCACCCACTGGCATAGTTTTCAATTTTATACAAAATTTGTATAACTTCGAAAGAAGTTATACAGGCAAAATGAGACCAACAGGCAAAATGAGACCTCCTTAAACTACGATATAAAAAGAACTGTTGGGTACCTTCAGCCTCTAACTAAATGGGTAAATAGAATTTGGTTTGGTTCAAATATAATACCAAGAGGAAGCCAGTAATTTAGGAGAGAAACAGAGAACATATCATCTGGAATTTTCATTATCTTACTAGTTTTGGCCAGTACTTGAGTCATCCGTGGAAATTGTAGCTTTCTTGAAAAGTTTTAGCTGGTTCCCTTTTGTCATTTGGAAGCTGTGAAGAATGTCAGGCTTGAAAAAAGGAAAAGATCTTACTGAGACAAAAAGTCAGATTTATTCCATAATGTCCCAAGAATTATTTAGAGTTAACAGGAACCAGGCAAGTTATTTTATGCACATCTCAAAAGCTTTAATTACATCTTTTATCATTCAAGAGCTGAAGCTGGCAGGAAGGTAATGACATTAAGAGAATATGCAGTTTCCCACAGGAATTTTATTATCCAGCATCCTGGAACACCTGCCACACAGTGGTCACTGTCACCATAAGCATCTCTGAGCAACAAAATAACAAGTTTGCTTGGGATAAAGAGTGAAATTTCCTTCTGTTATGTGCAGATTCGGTGTAGAGCACAAGTGCTGCACTAAACTTTTATGAAAGCTTGCCAGAGGAAAAGCTTTTATGAATATAAAGGTTTTAGACTATAATGAGGAGTCAAATCACAGTTATTAGTTTAAGTAAGCATGCTTTTAAAGAAATATGTTTAAAGGAACAAAAGAAATAGCAAAGAAAACAAATCAGTAGTATTCCACATGCATTGTAAATGAGCTGAATCTTGCTAACCCTCTGTTAGTGCTGTAGTGCTGTACTGTTGCTTCAGTAGTTTCTATAATCTCAATTCTAGCAAGGGAAGGCAGCAAGGAATACATGATTTGAGAGGAGTTTAGGGAATTTCTAATGCACAATCCCACAGTCCCACAAACACAGTTTTGGTCAGATGACTGACTTTGCTGGAGTAAATGGGCTTACACCTTACAGATAGATAATTCTTTATAGTCATGGTGAATATGAAACTCAGCAGTGTAAACCAACACAAATCATACAAAAGGAAAATGAAAAGAATAAATCATGGCAATGATAAAATTGTCTCTCTTGATTACGGTCTTTCCCTTCTATTTTTTGCATAAAAGACATATTTCTCTTTATGAAAAAGGTGTTAAGAAAAGCATTAAGGTAATTTTTGCTTTTTAACTGATAGCAATAGCAGCAGTGGAGTCAATAGATATCATCTTGTGCTAAGGCTTCCAAGCCAATTCTTTAAATTCTTCTCTCTGCTATAAAATTTTATAAAATTTTTTGCTCACCCCACTCGTGGCTTTTTTTCTAAAACTGAAAAATCCTTGCCTACTTTATCATATGATTACACTAGCACACAGTACAGTGGGAAGAGAAGAGCAAAATATTTGATGCCAAGGGCCTGGCATCCTCAATTTTATTTTGTAGAATACGTGAGCCTTTGAAATGCAGCAAGGGAAACTTATCAATCTCTTTCAAAAAATATCAATATTTTCTCTCTTTAGTAACAGAAATTATCTGGAAGGTCTTAGCTTGTTACCTCTGATACCAGATTTCTATTCTCACTTTAACAAATACATCTAATTTACGTTTTAACCACAAGTCTTGTGACTTAAGATCAGCTGTCAACAACATCAGCTTCCAGAAGCAGTGAGCAGAATTCTGCAGCCCCAAGACCTCAGAGAATGGTAGAGTTCAAACAGTTCTGTGAAATTTGCTGCAGGACTTGAAATGTCTGGAAATACTGCTTCATTTGAGGGAAAAACATAAAGACATTGAAGCAAAACATGAACACTGCAGCCCAGCTGCTTTGGCTTATGAGACTTACAAGAGAAAGTGATGGTTATGTAATTTTTTTTTTCTATTCTTAGTTGCAACTGTATCCTTAACATTTTGTCATACTATCAAAATACTATCAAAAAAAAAAAAACTATACTGTCAGCCTCAATAACTGCAACACCACACCTGAGGAGGCATTATTACTTATATCAGTTCTGTAAAATGGAAAATAAAAAAAAAAAAGATGAAAAAAATAAGAAGATTTAAAAAAACAAGCAAACAAACAAACAAACACAAATTCCTCTTAAGAAGAAAGAAAGGCTAAAAGGAAAAAGAAAACCAGACCACAAACTGTAAGATTTTGCAAAGAAATAAAAGGTCATGGCAAAGTGGTGGGATATTGTCCAGAAGCTATGCATCAGCTCTCTCATCTTTCCATGCAATGTATGTCTCTTGCAGAAGAATATTCTCAGTAAATACTGGAAGCTCTTCTAATGTGTCTGATATTCTGACAAAATCTTCTGGTAAAGAGTTTCTACTGAGCCACCTTAGTTTATGGATAGTA
>VZTT01051070.1:0-27352 GCA_013400855.1 Buphagus erythrorhynchus
AAAAAAAAAACCCCAAAACTAACCCTCTTTCATCCCAAAGCAGAATACTAAAAATACAAAAACACTTATGTTAAACATACTATCCTTAAAATATGTACTATATTTAATAACCTAAAAGTTCCCATGAACTCCACAGGTTTAAATTAAGTGTTTCATTGATAGATTTCAGTTGCAGAACTTTCTAAGTACTTATCTCTTATCACTTCTGTTTACAATATTTAAAAATTAATTTTCATGCTGAAAATCACTAACATACATAGCTAAAACATTCATGTCAACTACTGTTAAAATTAATAGCGAGTTTCTGAATATTGCAAGCTTATCACTGCTTTCACTAAAGTACTAATTACATGTTTTCTTATTTTGAAATGAAATATAAACATAGATTTTAAATATTAAGTTTTTACAAGTAAATATGCAGATGCAATATTCATAGAACTAAAGTCATTCAAGTTTACAAAAGAGTTGAAACTATGCATAAAAAAGGTAATAACATAAACTTCAAAATTAACAAAATTAGTTTGCCTTAAAGCCTTGAGCTTATGTCCTTATACCTTTCCTAAAGAAAGCATATTATTTAAAGATGCATAATCATCCAAAAACCACGTTTAAATTAATTAAAATTGTTGTCAATTTCAAAAGTCTTTAAAAAAGGAAAAGATTCATTAAATATACTAATGATAATGCAATAACTGTATACGAGTAAATTCCTTCCAACCTTGAGAAACAACTTCATAGTGTCCTTAGATATCAAAATTATTCAGTTTTGTTATCTCTGTTCTGTAATACTAACACAAAGACGTGTCATTTTTAATTATGTACCAGGATGAAACCTGTAAAACCAGAGAAAAAGAGATGTTTCCTCTGATAGTTTTGAATTGCTTTGTTTGTAACAAAGGGGTAAATAGTACTTTTAAAAGAGCTGTATCTATATGTATATAATTATATTTGTTTAAACCTTCTTTATAATATCATTAATTAAAGGTTTGTTTTCAAAGGTATGATAGGGAAGCCTGCCCAGTCTGGGTCTCAGCTCTGGCCAAGCTGTGGCCTTAACTAGCCAGGAGAGGTTTACCATCAAAAGTCTTCTCAGTCTAAGTCTCAGGTCTGGCCAAGCTGGGGCTTTGACTGACAGGGAGAAAGTATTAAACCCAAATGTTTCTGTGCTAAAGATGAAAGCAAGTAATTCTGATCAACTGATCTAGCCTTGCGAAAGCTGAACCCCTTTTCCTTTGAGATAAAAGAGGAAACCTCATCTGCAAGAGGACCTCTAAGTCCTCATTTTGAAAAGGAAGCTCCTCAGCGATGACAATGTGTGATGGTAAAGCATATAGGCAATTTTCAGTTTCACCATATCAACTTATTCAAAAGTGCATGTTTTGTTCCTTTTCTTAGAACAAAGAAAGGGGGAGCAATAAGTAGTAGAGATAAGTGTGTTTTTAATTGAAAGGGTTTTGAGTAAAATGGTTCCTTGTTTTAGTGTTGGATTGTAACTTTGTAACTTCAAAGCATTGAGTCTGTGACATGTTAAACTGAAAAATTGTGATGCTAACAGTTTATACCTAATAGTTTCTGAATATGAACACCACAACTCCAATGATACATGATGCACATCACTGGCTGTGGAACACTAGGCTTATTGAGTTCGGTGAAAAAGGCGCTTTTTTTTTTTTTTTTTTTTTNTCTTTTTTTTTTTTTTTTTTTTTTTTTTTAAATCTAACCAAAAGGGTGATTTGTCACATTGCAGCTAGCCTGAAGCTGGGGCCTGAAACTCAACCAGCTTAGAAGTAAACAGGTCCCTAGGTGAGTGATGATAGGATGGATTTGAAGAAAGGATCCCAGCCAATTCATTGAACCCTAAGTGGAGATGTACCATTGGCCAGGGAAATGGGTGTGTTAACACTGCAACCAATCAAATTCCTGTCATGAGTCAGGAAATTTAATCCCTCTATTTAAGAAGGGTTCAGAAGAATAAAAAAGGTTTTTGTCACACGAACCTCAAGAGGGTCGTGTCTCTCTCTCCAACCACAACCCCATTTAACGTTATACTCCAGTCCTGTGCCAGTGAGGAATACAGCACAGTACAATTCACCAAACACCAATAAGCCAAACAACACTATCTAAAAAAACCCAAGGGGGGCGCTAGTCTCAGAATACCATGTCCAATGCCAGCCACTATCATCTAACCTCCTCTCTTCCGGGTTATGTTTTCTCCCTCCCCTGCTCAGTCCTGTATTACATATTCCTGTCTAGGACAGACAAAAACCCAATAGTGATAGTTCAGCAAAGGCATATGACAGATGCTGACTCCATTGCTGTCTGATTGTTTACCAGGTACAGGCTGTTACAGCACCATGTACAAAATCACATTATGATTCTCTCCAAAACAGAGGGTCCCTGCACACTACCTGCTCTTAGATGTCAGGAAACATCTTTCCTAAACTGTCAAGCCCTTGTTCAATCTCCTACTGAAAACCACAGGCTGAACTTTTCCAAAAGAAATGCATAACTATCCTAATTTTCCAACAAAGAAGTCTCTGCCTATGTCCTGTGAGGCACCACCTGGTCCTTTTGCAGCTCCCAGCAACACATGCTGAGCCCTTTAATTGATGCACAGAGCATCCAGCTCCTCTCCTTCCCCTCATCCTCATAAATCCCTTTCCAACTTGGGAAGAATATGTTCCTGCTGGGACTTCTACTAACCATCTTCTCTTAATCTTACAAGATTTCCCACACTATGCAAGCTACTGCCACAACATTTATTTCCCACAATTATTAAAGAATAAAAAGGAATGGTGTCATGTTGAATGAGACAGGATTTGAATCTTTATCTAGTTTTCAGTTCTGATATTAGAATGCTTCTAAGCTTCCTTTCCCACAGCTTCACAGTCAGTTTCTTTCATGCTTAATAAATACTATCTATTATCTAAAACTATCTATTTCACACTTAAGAAATACTATCTTCCACTGAATTAAGGCATTACAAACAGCCCAGTGCTGTGTGTAGTGCAGTGGATGTGACCACCTTGTCAGAAATAGTTCACATTTGTGCCATCCACAGAAGGAACTAAAAATCCCACCAATGACATCAGGTAATGAATTTTAAGATATTTGTAATTATGCACTGTGGCATTTTCTGCAGGTCAGACCACCTGGGAAAAGAGTGAGCATCTGTGCAGTGAGGAACTGGGATCCTCCAAGTGGTGGACACTTGTAGCATCTGTCAAGTGATCAAGTGATGTGCCCATAAATACACATCAGCTCACAGAATGGATGGGACAGTCTCCAGAAAGGGTGTGACAGGAGGAGTCAGAGCTAGCGATCACATGTGAATTCTGCTACTGTGTGTCAGAAATAAACCCCACTACATGATAACACCCAAATGTGGAGCTCAAGGAACCACCAGCTGAGTCTGACAGAGAGGTGGAAAATTAATTCTGTCTCTTCTGGAAAGATCTCTGACCTTTTAGATTGAGAAGAAGGTTGGATGTTTGGGTTGCACACAGAAGCACAAAGACATGAACTGTACATTTACATAAAGAGGTATGGATATTAGGAAAGGGTAAAGGTTAATGCAATTCATATTTGTAAAAAAATCCTCTTTTTTCAAATTAAAAAATATATTTTAATCTTTTAAAGTAGATCTGGTTTATGGGTGATGGGCAGTCAATGCTATATACTCATAGTAATAAATATTCCACAATAATGTTAAAAGGATAGGATGAAGAGACATGCTCCAGGGCAGCATCTGAATTTCTAAAATTTAAGACTGAATCAATTCTCTGTTTACAGCAATCAGCCTATTCCTGGAGGCACAGAAGTATTCTAGTAAAATACAGCTGACACACACAATGAACAATTCAATTTCTTCAAGATTCAATAAAAGATAATCTGAAGGGTCAAGTTCCCATTGCTGACAGCTGCCAGGTGAGAAAAGGGATTTGCTTTTATTAAAGACAGAGAAAGAACCAATAGGTTTTTATTCACTGGGATCTAAACAAATATATCCTGATGAGTTTAATATTTTGAAGGGTTTTTTTGTTGCTAATTTTTGAGTATTGTCTTGGTTAATTTTTCTTTTTTCTGTGACGTTATAAAAGAACAAGGCCACATTGGATGGGGCTTGAAGCAACCTGGGATAGTAGAAGGTGTCCCTGCACATGACAGGGGGGTTGGAATGAGATGAATTTTAAAAGTCCTTTCCAACCCAAGCAGTTCTGTGATTCCATGACTTTGCTGTTGACAGTAATGAGTTGCTGTGTACAACAGATTTCATGGCTTTGACCTGTCACGTTTACTACCGTCTTACAATGAAACTATAGACCCTTCCACACTGGTAATCCTATTCCAGGCCTACACAAAGGGCTACTTTTATACAGGAAACTCATACAAACATTAGTGTTTTCAAGAATTTTTTTCCCTCCACTGCCACAATGGAGAGGTCCTCCCTCTTCACAACGACACCCAAACTGCCAAGCAAATCCTTGCAGAGCCAGCAAAGAAATAAAATGCCATGAAGATGGGCAACTTTGAACTACATTAGGCTGTTATTAATGTTAAGTCCATGACAAATCCATTAAGTCCTGTAAAGCTCCATAAATAGCTTGCCAGGCTGTAAGAGCAGAATGGTCCAAATATCAAATGGTGCAGCAATTTATACTCCTATAAATAAGATCTGGTTTTTGTGTTAAACCTGTGACTAGAATTATTTAAAACTACACTGTAAAATACACTGGGTTCTTCCCATTTCCCAGCTAGTAAAAATATTGTATATAAGGTATTAATCTCTAAGAAAAAAGGCAGATATTTTGAAAGTTCTCCAGCAAAAACTGTGTTTGCATCAATTAAAAAAAACCCCACTATCAAGCAACAAGTCAAAATCAAAACCTCACTTTGAAACTGGTAATACATAATGCTTGGTAACTGGCACTTCACCCTTTTACTCAAAATATTACTGGACATCTGGAAGTTATTAGATACAGTAATAATTTCTACTTTGCCTCCAGTCTACATTTTTTTTCTCTGGGTCACTCATTAAACATTTTTAATCCTATAAAATAGAAGCCTAAATCAAAAAGTATAGATTCCAGATATCTTTTTATCTCTCCCTGACTCAAAGCACTCTTTCTGCTGGGCCCATTCCCTGCACGGCTCCATTGCATACTCAGATAGTGCACACCATGATTCCAGATGTGCAAGACATAGAGTGACAGAATACTTGGATTGGAAGGGTACCTAAAGATGACCTCATTCAAACCCCTCTGCCATGGGCAGGGACACCTTCTACTTTCCCAGGTTTCTCCTGTTCTACCTGTTGTTGAACAAAGGATGAGGCAGCCACAGCTTCTCTGAGAAACCTGTGCCAGGGCCATTACCTTTTTACTTTTACCACTCCAAAAAATTAACTTGGCTGAAATGTTACCCCTTAAACAAATGTGTAGGTGACATTTCACAGACACAGAAACACTTGAAAGAAGTAAAGTTTGAAGGTAGGAGTCACAAAGAAGTCCTAAATCACTCCTACAGTATAAACAGTGAACAAAAGGCAAAATATCATCATCTGGATTTATGTGAAACTTGGGTAGCTCTCAACCAACTATAAATATTAAAATCCTTATACATCATCTCACAGTCCAGGTATAAATTATGACTACTTGGCCAAATTCCAGTTTAGCTAATTACAATCTCACATAAAATAATATCCTGTCTAATTTAATTGGAGTATGACATAATAGGGGATTTATATTAATCAGAAAATTCTGGAATAATAATTCATTTAAGGAGTAATTTCATTACAGAGTTCTATTAGTGGCAGTTTTCACCAAAAATGTAAGATGTAACCACCATCTTATTATATTTTTTGAGTGATCTGTCTTTGAGTTTTATACAATTCACATTCCTGTAGCACTTGAGTATCTACTCTGTGAAATCAATGGCAATATCAAACTCCATAACTGGATAATGAAGTTTCTAAAATGACAACAGAGCTGAGATCTCTTCTCTAGCACCCTTGTTCTCTTCTGCTGTCATTTTAATGTCAGGGCTTTTCTTGTGTGGTTTTCTTCATGTTTTTATTTTTATTTTTTTGGGTTTTTTTGCGACCAGACAAGCACTTGTAAAAGAAATCTTGCAGAATCTGACATCAGATATGATGCATGGAAAGCGTTGGGATTTTCTGTCATGGAGCTTTTAAAAAGTGGATCAAATCCTTAAACAGCCACCAAATCACTGCTAAAGCCAAGAGAACAGGGTGATGGGGTGAGAGTTTAATGGAAGGAGGAGAACATATGTTGACAACACAAAACTGGAAATTAGTTCACAGCAGCAAAAAAATAAGCATGGAAAAGACTACCCGATGTCACTGCCCATGACAGCTGTGTGGTGGCCATGGGTGCTTCCCATCTATTGGTCATGGTGAGCATGGCAGCCCTATATCCATTCCTGACAGACAGTGGCTGCACACTAGAAAAACTCCACTGATTCCAACATCATTGCCAGTCCAGTGATGTTACATGTTCCTTTGCATTTAAACACCTCAGAACAGCATCAGTGCATCAAATTATGCTCTTTGGGCTTGATCCTATGGGGATGGGTGGACAGATGCCAGCCCTGATTCAGGGCAGCACCTGCCTAAAGAACCCAAGCCCCTGATGTTCAGTCTGCTGCTGGTCTGCCTATAACCTGACACACAAAACTGAGGCTCCAAGCTAAAATTCTGATGTACATAAGGTTATCAACCCTCTAAAATATCTGGCCAAGAGGTCCCCAGTGCTCTGGGCAGTCAGTTCCCTTCTGTGCCCTGCTGGGCACAGGCATCCAGCCTGAACTATGCATAAACCACAAGCTGGGTAATAAAATCACAGGATTTGTGTGGCTCTGGTAAATAAATGCAATCCAGAAGTCGCTGCTATGGAAAGTTCACAGCTAAAACAAAAGCTTGGTGACAGCAGTAGCAGCACAGAGCGTGCTGGGAGTGGCATAGTTCCCACCCCAGACACACATATTCCTCTTTTATTTAATGCTGGGAAAATAAACTTATTATAGGAAGAAGCTTAGATAATTTCTTCATTGAGGTTAGATGCTTCTTTGACTACACTGACTAGCAATAATGCCTTAAATCTCCTTGGGCAGGCTTTGATGGCACAGTAATAAAAATGTCTGTGCCCTGTTTATACCTCAGGTCCTCTCCTTGCAACAGCAGTGATGAACAACATGCTTGATTTTTTCCTAGTATGGAGACACCCTTGCCTGTCATCGCTATTTGCTCTTGGTTTCTTTCCTTTACTTTTATTGCTGGAAAAGCAGATTTTACAGTTTGCTGGGTGTGGCTGGCATCTCCAGGAGGATTTGTACACAGCCATCAGCACTCTGCATCACTGAGGTATCTATTTGTGCAAGGCTCTTTGCATATTTGCCCACCTGAAAGGGCATTCAGACCACATTTCTCCCTGAACATCATTTCTCCATCTTGACGACAAAGCTCAAATGTCCATCTCATTTACATCAAGTAAGATGAGGATTCTGGCCCCCAGGGAGCCCAAAGGCCTAATTTCATTTCACTTAGCCTGCAGTCACAAGATTTTTTTTTCTGTTAAATTGTTACTGTTAGCATTAAGATATATGGCCTACCAATATTTTTAAATGACTTTTTCGTCCCCATCATCACCAGGAGAAAGCTAACAGGATCTGTCCAATCTATCTAAATAGAGATGGGAGGGAGCTGGGAGGAGATTGCAGCATTTAATGAAGCAGTAAAGAACCGAGGCTTTCTAAAGAGATGATAGACACTAAATAAGTAAATAAAAGATGGCAACAATGGCCTGAATGCCTAATTACATTGTCACCATAGGCTTATTTAAATCAATTATTTAAATTTAAATATGTGCTTAGTCTCTCTGGTTTCTAGGCAGACACAAGCAATCCTTAAATGACACAGTCCTCTGACTGAAGAACTGCAGAATTTTATTAGAAATATAAAAATCTACAAAAAAAGCTGCACAGGCCCATAGGTCACCTGTTACCTGCCACCAGAGCAGAATGGTGCATCTGAAACATGATGAAGGATGTGGCAAAAGATATCCCACCTCAGCCTCAGGACACATCACACTCTGCAGGTTCTCATCATCCCCTTAGCTTGGATGTCCAAGCACAACCAGTAGGTATTTACGTTTTCTTGTGAAATATATACCTTGTGTGATTAATTAAGGCCACAAAACCTTGATGGGAAAGCTGCTATGCTATTTGATGAGATAATGGACAAAGGGAACAAAAGACAGAGGAAACAATCTACTGTTGTTGGAACTGTAGAAGTAATGTTTTTAAGAAAGAATAGGGAAAACATTCTCGAATTTCCTTGTTAGACAGTGCTTCAAACAGCCCACACCCCCACTGTGTGCATTCTTTACCAAAACAGGGGCACAGACCCAATCTTTATGTAAGCATGCATAAAAATGGATCCTGAGAAAACCACAGAAAGTTGTTCTACCTGAAATCACTCAAAATAACTGGTTTTAGCTTAAGTTTGAGCTACCAGAACATCCCATGCTTGTATTTAAATGTCATATTAACCAAAAAGAAGTAATGAAATAAGAACTGTTTTTTACTTATTTCAATTAGTCTAGCCAGGCTGAATCTATCCAAAAAGTTCATGGAACCAGATTTCCAACTTTCATTCTTTATTTTCTGCATGAGATGATGCAGAAATTCTGAATATATTGTCACACAGCACTTAGCACTGAACAAATTTAGATGACTCAAAAAATCTCAATCAACTTCTAAGAACACAGGATAGCATCTGATTGCAGTGTATAGTTCAGCTTAATACAATACCCAAAGTCAATTTGTTTTCCAAACTCCTAGTTTTCTCTATACCATGTGAACAACCAGGGCACAATTCTTGCCTTGAGGATTCTGTGGTGTGGAAGACTGCCATGTTACAACACCTACCAATTTAACATAACTGTGTCTGTTTTATTTTCCTCTTTGAGAGAAAAATACATACAAAGAAAATGGTTTGAATTGTATTATTATGTAAATGCAGTAAAGATAAACTCTATGTCCTCTCTTAACATACTTCTGCTTGCCCACAGGTGTAATAAAGAGGTGACTACTGTAAGCTTTTCATACCTCCAAGAAAAGAACAGACTAAAAGAGAAATTATTTTTCTAAACAATTCTAAGCAGTCAATATGTTAAGCAACAATGCAAGTTCCCTCTGCTTGGAGCAACAGAGCAATATCAACAAGGCTGTGAGCTGCCACATAGGCTGCATCAGGATTAATTATTTTATATTACAACATCTAGAAGTAGGGAGAGCAAAAGAATTAAGTGGGACTTTATGTTTTCAGCCAGCAAGGGTGCTGTTCAGCCTATTGGCTTCTGTAAGTGAAGAGACAGCTTAAAGGAAGATGAATCTTCCTCCCTGGCCATATGTAACCTCTTGGAATCTGAATGCTCAACAATGAGCAAAGCAGAGCTGAACGGTTTGAAACACAGCTGTGGCAAGACATGCTTAAGCTGGACTGGGTGAACTGCTCAAACCCCTATTTTCAAAAATCTTTCAAGAAATAAGAACAGATGATTAATAAATATCCTGTGAGAAAACATCATGTTCTACCAGGGGAAGTAAAACACGGGTTAGAGTGAAGTCATTCTGCTCTTACTATTATTACAAACTAATACAGTGAGAAGGGAACTTAACAACTAACATCTGAGCATCTGATTATGATTATGAGTGTGTCTCAGCACGAGAACTGAAGCAGTTTTTATTTATCCAGCAGCAGCCCAAGATAAGTTGACTTTGGCATCAAAGATTATGTGAGCTCCCAAGGATGCTCTCAGCCTGTGGGAGGTCTGGCAGGATCTTCTCATTGGTGTGTTCCCCCATGTGTCCTCAGGCAGTGAGCTTATTCTTCAGTGTTCCCTTCACCTGGGACAAAAATGAAATTTTTGTTTCCTTTTCAGTTGCTTTTAAAGATATTTGGCACATGTAAAACTTTTGCCTCTCAAGAAATGTGACTGAAACTAGTACATGGACCCAAAAATTTTAGGGGAACTGGGAAGGAGAGATGAAGCAAATAGCTACCTGGTAAATGCATGAAAGTGATCAATACTGAAATACTGCTGTCAGATCCTGGACTGAACCTTTCCAGACAGTCCATCAAATTGGACATGAAGGCTCCTTCCCACCTCCTGTAGGAGAGCTTGCTCAGAAAAACAAAATCTTTCCATATGTCCTTATTTGCTGTTTCCAGCCAGGTAACATGATGGAAAAAGACCCATTGTTTGTACTGCCCTGACATGGTAGGTGATGTAAAGGAGCATTGCTGCTTTTAAAAAGAATCCTCTACAAGAGAAATGACAGGTGGTTCACTGCTATACATTCATGTTCACTGATTCAAGGGGACAGAGCCTTGGAGTACAGATGCTACTGCATTCTCTTTCTTACCATGTTCTGCAAGAGATGCTATTTTTCTGGGAGATAGTCAGGCTGGACAGTCCCATATTCTGCAGGGCAGAGTTACTCAGTTCTGCCTCAGAGGTTTTTTTCCACAGATCCTTTCTTCATCTGCTCCTGCCACTATTACAGTAGATTTAGCTGCAGAAGAGGGTAATACAGCTGTTCCCAGATACCACAAATATTACCCTGCAACAATCAGGGGAATCAGGCAACTCCTGCAGCCAGCTGCACCCAGGGCAGGTGTGCTACCAGCTCACCTTGTGCTACAGCTCTGGTCCAACAGAGTCTTGCTTAGTTATGAAAACCAGGAACTGCCTCTTTGCCTTCTTCCACACAACCAACCATCCTCTCCTTGCTCCAACCTTGTCCTATGAGGCTGCTTCTGTCCTTTCCTGAAGGTGCTGTCTGGAGGCAGCAGTGCCCATGTCCTCCTCAATGTTCCCAATCAGAAAGACATGCTCTAACTCTTGGCATCCATCCAGGACTCCTTTTTCTGCATGCTCTGGAAGATGGTTATAAACTTAGTCTGTATCCTCCCTACCAACAGAGCTGCTTTGTTCCCAACACATGATGAACAGTTTATTCTTTTCTATAAAAATGAAACAATATCTTCTCTTGTAAAAAGTTTCTTTCATGGTCCAGGGTCCTCTAACATTTATGATCACAAATTAGGTTACTTACTGCAATGAAATTATGTCATTTAAATATTTGGAAAATCTGGCATTTCTGTCCTAGGGTTTCCTCCTGTATCTGGTGAAAGGGGGTTTGAGAGGAACCACCTACTGCAAACACTTTGCTTTTAAAAATCCAGAGCATGATCCTTTACCAAGTTTGTAAATCACTCCTCAGCATTACCACCATCTCAGCTTTAAAGTCACTCCAGTCCCTGTGTGTGATACATGAGTGTGGCTGTCTCACTTTAGAAAGATAAACAGTGGCTAGTGGCAGTGATTCCCCTTGACATCCAGCTCTCAGCAGCTTCGGGTTGAGACAGCAAGGTCAGATTCTGGGGAGAAGTCACTCTGAGGCCCAGTGAAAATGAAGTATTCTTCAAAAGTTTAATTTGAGCTAGAAGGCAGTTGGGCTTTAGCCAAGAGGGGAAAAAACTGTGATGCTCAGCATGAAAACCCTTTGCAGCAGTGAGTGACAATGTCCTTGTGGGATCTGTGTCTGCTAGGGCCACGGCTAGCACTGAGCATCCCTGGTAACAGTGGGAGCTTCCTGGGTCAGGGCCATCTTCAGGCACTAGCCCTGCTCCAACTCCATTGACAGATCCCAACAGCTGCCTGTTTGGTGCTGACTGCAGGAAGGGCATCTTTATGGCTTCTAAGTTCATCGCCGGAGGGCAGAAAAGCAAAAAGTTGAATACTATTAAAAACCCACACAACAAACACTTTTCTGAAAACTGAGAGGCTAAGTCTGACTGGGCACCCAAACCCTTCCCCTTGTCCAGCCCTGCTGCCCTGTGGCACAGAGGGAAGCCTGAATCCCATTTAACAGAGACTGATTACTCTCAATTCTAGGAAAGCATTAGACTCAGTGGAAATGTGTAAGTAGCTGTGACAGAGAAGTGGCTGATCCCTTTGCTGCATTGAATAAAAAAAATTTTTGAAGAAGTAATTCACAACGATAACGATAGGAAGACCAAGAAATATTTTGGGTAGTGTAATAAATAATCCCCAGTCATAGTCTGCAATTTTAGAAATTAAATCTTCAGAATAGAAATTGCAAGGAAGTCACCCATGTAGGTCTTGCTATTTCCAGAAGTTCTTCAAATTCATTTCAATGTGTTTGCTCTACAAACTCAGACTGTAAACAACTTCTTCAGATGATGGGTAAAGTCCAAGGAAACTTCTTGTCATTTTGGGTTTAACTAAAATCCTGTGATCTGATGAGATTGTGATGTTGACATTGTACCAGTGTTCAAGCATACAAAATCCTGAAGACTTTATCTAATATATGGATTATTCTCTCCTTCACCTTGTAGCAGACACATATTCCTGCCAGGAAACACCACTCCCACAGCTACAGATCACACAGGTCAACACTGAACAGAAAGACCCTGTTTTTTGGCAGGGGCATTTCCATGTGGCTGACACCAACCTCCACCATCATGGGACAGGCTACCAACGGGATAAGCAATTTTAAGAAAATTACATAATGTGAAATCTGGATCTAGTTCTTGATGTGCTGCCCAACTATTCAGATAAAGAAACTCCTGAAGCATTGCCACAGCAGGGAGATGCTGTCCATCCGCTGGAGCAGGGATATTTCTCATTGGAATCCCTCCTTAGAAACCAGCAGAGCTTGCAACATATAATTCACTTGGACAAAATCCCACCATTATTTCCACATCTAAGGCTGATGTGGATGTGTATAAGAAGTTTGTAGCACAGGAATGAGCAGTGTAATGCCAATGTATTTCTTTCTGCACTGGAGAGCACAGGGACATCAGAGACAGCCCATGACCAGAGGAGGAGGACATGGTAAGTCTTGCAATAGATACGTTTAGAAGGATTTAAAATGGTGAAAAATTGGTTTCTTTCATACTCTGAATAGAAAGAGATATGCGAGATAAGACACAAAAGTTACCCTTGACTTTTCCAGCTTTTCAGCACCTGTGAATTGAAGAGAGATGCTATAGCCCCTAACAGCTGAGACCCATTTGCTGTTGACCCAGAATAATTTCTGAGCAACAAAGAAAACATCTCTTGGATACCCATAGTCAACTTTTTCATGAGTTATGCAAGGACAAGGCTTAGAAATACCTTAATATGCCAAAATAGGAATTGTTCCTGTTCCTCTTGTGCCTTAATTTGAAAACCTTTCCATTTATTTCTGTCAGGGTAGAAAGAAGCAGGTATAGGAAAATATAGGCTAATTGAGAAGAGAAAGCCAGGCACGTGAAGATGGGGGTGGAGATGCTGGTGGCCATGGGCAGTCAACTTCTGTGGCCCTGGGTGGCAGCAAGCAGGCACAGGAAACCAGCAGGCCACACGATGCAATGGAATGCCATGTGAGATCCCTGATCCTGCACTGTATTAGCCTTCTGAAGGTAGAGAGTGAGTAAAAAAATATAAATTAGCAGCTTTTGTTTCTCCCTGGGCTGTTTTTCCTGCATGGTTGTTACTGGCTTATTTATTTATTTTTAAGGCAGGCTGCCCTGGTGATCAATGTCTTCTTGATTTTGTGGTGTGGGCAGAAAAAATGGGTCAAAAGAGACCGCAAATATGTATAGATAGGTGAACTGTGACCCAGGAACAATTCCACTTACAAGTAAATGAGCTTTTCAGAAATTATTAAAGTTACAGGCAGGGACAACTACCAACAGACCAGGTTGCTCCATCCAAGCCCCATCCAATCTGGCCTTGAACACTTTCAGGGATTGGACATCCACAACTACTCTGGGCAACCTGTTATTCCAGCTAACAACTGGAATAGACAAGGACTCTCAGAGTGTGCAGAATTTATATTTCAACCACAAACCCGATACATAACAGATTTACAAGAAGCAACACACTTCAAAGTCAGACACTGCTGGGTTTGCTGGAGACTGGGCACATCATCTGAGGGCAACTGCGCAGCCCCCACATAACCTGGGGCTAACTCAGGCTCTGTCAGTACAACCACCCAGAAAACTAATTACATAAAACTTCAGAACAGCAAAATCATCTTGCTTACTCTGACTGATTATTAGGTAATTCTTCACAAGAAAATGGAAAGAGAAACAGTGAGTCTCAGACAGCACTTCCACTGTTTCTGTACAGGTGTTAAAACTGCAGCATTTACTGGGCTGCTTGCAGACCCCAGCACCAGTTACGTCCACTGCACTGAAACACATCTGTTATTTCAAGCAACTTAAAATGGACTTTATCTGACAGTTTTTGATGCTGGAATTTTAAATTAGCTGGGCCTCACAATCCAGTTCCTATGGGGCATTGGCCACAAAAACTAATAACAAAAGCAATAATAACCATAGGAAGCCAAACATCCCCACAAGTCATATAACTGCTTCATAAGATATTTCAACCTCTTCTACGAGCAACTTGTATCTATTCCTCAGAGTAAATTATCCAATAGGCTGACATGAGACACGTAATGAACTTACCTTGCCACTGGCCCTGTTGATTTCTTCAAAGTTTCTTTCATTATAGGAAATTAGTGGATCACTAACACTTACTAAAGCACTTTTTGTTTCATGGGGCGCTTGCAGAGCCTTATGGATGATCTGCCCCTCAGACAGTGGCTGCACAGGAGGATGAGGGTGATGGTTCAGTACAGTGAGGTAACAAGTGCCCTGGCCTTCCTTCTCCCTTCTCTCCTACTTTCTCCTTAAAGGAAATTACATCTGCCAAGTCTTCTCTTGCCTAATGTTTAACAAAAGGAGTGCTGACCAATGATGGCTCAGAGCTGCTGATCCCCTCCCAAGAGCCAGAAGAATGAAGCTAACCTGCCACTCTCTTTTTTGTTACTTGTAAAGCTATTGGACACATGATGCCTGGTGCAGGGGAAATCTTTCATTCCTCAATGTCCACTGTTAAAGAGCTCTCACAGAGCAGGAATCCAACAGTGCATTACTTCTATCTGCTCAACAGACTTTTGACATAACAGTGCCTCATTGCAGGGCTTGAAAAGTGAAATCTGAAAAATAGCTTTTTGCCATTGGTTTTTGTGTTTGCCAAAGCCCTGTTTATGTACTGGAATGCAAACCACATTATTTGCAGCTCATATAATTTGTTTTCATATAAATTGTGTTCAGAGGCCACCTGTGATAATGCATCACAGCAGTAGGTGGGTTCCTCTCACCATGTTTGAGAAAGGAAAAAAACCATATTTTCTGAGCCAAATCCCTCCCTCAATGCACTTGTTTTCACTGAATTCAACTTGGAGAGGCTGCAGTATAAGGGATAGGTGGAAGGGGGGACAAGGAAGAGACACTAGCTCTGCTCACCTGGATGGTAGCAGCAAAGTTTGTTCTTTTATGTCCTAAGCATCCCTCTCATTCATGGATGATGCCAGAAGGATGTGCTGCTCTCCAGAGGAGTTCATGCATTAGCAGCTCCTCCAGAGCCCACATTGTATTTATGCCATGTCAGTATGTTTTGCTATTGCCAAAAAACTCCCGCTTGGCAAAGAAAATGCATTTCCATTCTTTTTGAGAGCTCTTTCACTCAGTGGGTGTCCATGTAGCACTGCAAGATGAACGCACACTCTGTGCTAGGACTAAGCTGTTTTCATCTTCCATTCAGCTACAGTCACTGCATGTCAATGTATTAATTACAATCCATAGTACCTATTCATCTCATTACGCTGAGGTATTCAATAAAGACTGATTAACATATTGGAGTCTTTCCGTGAGCGTGTCTTGGAGTGAATGGGTTAACAAAAATACATCTTAAAACAAAATAAGGAGGATAATAGCAATTCTGTAACAAATTTAGCTTTATATACATCTCATATTTTAGCAAATGATTGCTTAGCAAATTGCATTAAAAGTCACACAGCTTTCTAGACCTGCCAGAAGACACACTACACCTCTGAGCAGACTCCAAGGCTAGTCTACCTAGTAGACACACTTGTATTCTTTGTGCTTAATACTGCAATGAATATATATTAATGGTGAAAAAACCCGGTAATAATTAGTATTTGAATAAGTGGAGATGTGCTAAAACAGCCAAAATGTATCTCCATTTTATACCTTCTTAAGCCTATAAATTACTGTATGGACTGTTCCAAAGGCTAGAGATAAATTTGGTGGCTACCAGTGTTACAGGAATTAAGGACAGACAGGGCAGACTTTTATGCTGTTTAGTGTGGGAGAATCTGGCATAGAGCTTTTTTGTTGCTACAAAAAACTGCAGTCCCCTTAAGAGAAGAGACTGTAGGCAACCACCTCCACTACCAGATGCTAACCAGATGCTGTCACTTGCTCTGAAAGAACTTTGTCTCCAGGTCCTAAAGGAATGGAAACCTTATCTAGTGATGCCTGCATATCAGCTACAGATGCCAGGATTGACAAGTTGTTTTTTGGGTATTTAGGGCAGAAAAAGGAGTTTTGGTTCCAGCTGGTTTAGTCTGTTGATGAATCTGGGTTTTCCTGCTGCAGGAGGATGAGAGATCTCCACCTCCCATCCCAGTCAAGGTGTTCTCAACAGGAAATCAAAGCATCTTGCTGCAGAACTAAAAAGATTAAAGAAAAACACATCAGCATTCTAAGAACAAAAAAGAAATGAGACTCCTGTCCTGCAAATTAGGTCCTGAACAATGGTTATTTTTTAGGTTCACTGTTGTAAACTGCAGGAAATTGTAGCTTTACATGTGGACTTATATTCACAATAGTCATCCTCTACAGGAACCTTTTCCCAGACCTGTAAACCACCAGGTTCTTGGGCAGATGCTGAGTAGCACATGACACAATGTATCATTCTGTTTCACCACACAAACATTAACAAATGTTTTTCCTCCAGCTCCCAATTTTGTTACAGGATGTGCTAATGGCCAGGTTAAATGCCAACAACAACTTTCAGCATGGACCAGCAGTAGCAAGATTCATTTCCTCTCATCAGCTTGCTAAGGGCTCCATGCACATCTTCTGAATTTTCCTGGCAGAAATTATGTATTTTCCCCATCCCAGCAATGTGTTCCTTAGATCAACAGCCTTTCAGGAGTGAGCAGAATGTAAAAGGGAGACATTTGTTCAGCAAAAGTTTTATGAGCTTAACTGTAAGAGCTATCAAATAATAGCTGTGAGATGTCATATTAAGATATGCATATAGGTGTATTAAATATATGCGTGTATTGCTGTAAAGGTCGGACTTGATGATCTTGGAGGTCTTTTCCAACCTTAATGATTCAATGACTCTATGAAAAACAAACTGTGCAATGACAGTGCCTGACCTTGGCCATACAGTGTTAGGACTGGTGACAGCTCTTGGGTTTTCACAGATCAGAGTCAAATTAACCTGGGTTACTTTGGCTCCTACATGTGGACAGCAGGACTGCACCCCTGGCTGCTTGTGGAGCTTCAGCAAAAGGCTGTGATTGATGATGCCACTTGTGATAGCCTGAAACACTGGAGAAAGCTGAATTTTCTCCATGACTACAACAAAGTATGAACGACATGGAGAACCAGGTCACAGGGCCAGACAGGAGAACAAAACCACAGGAAGAGTCTGTCAGGGCAGCATCTTTCAGGAAAAACTTCAAAATCAGTCTACCTGAAAGCAGTACCAGCAGCGATTCCATCAGACCAGAGCCCTGCCCTGACACTACAGGAAATCAGGATATGGGAGAGCCCTGTGGAACAGTTCATGTCAAAATACAGTCTGAAAGGGTATTTGAAATGTTACACTGGTCTTTCAAGCTCTCAATTCGCTCATCTAATTTCATATTTAAAAGGTGTATATATACCCTATGAAATCCCAGGGTGAGGATATTTTCATTCTCTTTTCACTCCACTCCTTTTTGGTGTTTTGCTGTGTAATCATTGTTATTCCCACTCCCTGTTCCATCACCACCTGCATTACCCTCTCCAGCAATTTTTGGAGCTGTGGTATATGGTGCTACTAATCAACACTGGGTTTCAGCTGGCCACAGAATAGAATACCATTCCAAGTGCTTCAGTATCCAGGACAGGACCTGTGATCTTTATCAGTACATTATTCAGGTTTGTATGACGAACAGAATAAAAAATTAGAGAGACATGTACTTAGCATATTTCCTTTTTTTTTTTTTCTTCTGTTAAATCATGGCCACAAATTACTTTTCTAAGCAGCAAGTTTCAAATAGCACTGCTGGAATATCAGTGTCTGAACTGTGGTGAATGCTACAGGAATCTAAGGGTGGCATAAAGCATGAGTTCAGTAGTGCCTGTACTTGTTTGCAAAAAGAGAAACAAAAATTCTGCAGATGAATTTTATGTATTGCAGATGGAAAAGCTGACAGCAGGAACAGTGCTTGAGAGACATAGCAGGGCTGAGCTTGCCCTTATTTATATCTATCAATGGCTCTTGACATTCTTTCTGAAGTTTTGATCATCAAGAATCTTGACACTGAGTTCTTTATGGTGGTGCTAAAGACAGATATTAGCAACAGCTGAGTTTCACCTCAAATCCTGATGCCACTGAAGCATCTCTGAAACTTTTTACTTTTTTCTAAAGGCTAACATCCCTTTTAATTCTTTTTGGAAGTATTAAAGCAGAACCAACCTTTGAGTTCAGCTTATTCAATTTTCTACTGCTATTATTTTTTTAAAGTTTCTATCTGGGCATCCTGCATTTGTTCAAGGAGATTTTCTCCTGTCAAGAGCATGAAATAAAAACATTTCAGCTGTGGCTCTCCATAAATTGTATCACTGCACTGGGTATATGTACTGTACTCGATAATTTTCTGATGGCTGCTCTGGCATTTTGATTACAAAATTAGCACTGCAGCTTTGTAGTGCTGTACAGTGTCAATAAAATCTGTCCTAAATGAACTAAGAACTGGCTGATGGACAGATCTCTAGGAGCACTTCTCAGAGGGATCCATTCAAACGGGGCTGTTTCAAGTGCCATCCAAAGCCCAAATGTGTTCAACATCTCCACTGAGATCTGGAATGAGCACAGAGATTCCAGCTGACACTCTGGACACCTGAGAATGATGCAGTGGGAGGAAGGACTGTTATGCTGAGCTTTTGGGGTTGGCCAGTAACCAGCCTCTGTGCATGATGTAGCACTTTAATATAACTATGTATACAATTATATATCAAACAGTGACCACACGGCCAGGAACAAGGAAGGCAGGGCAGAACTATGAAAAGGGAACCAGATGAGGTCACTAATCCTGGGAAAAGGGTCAGTAAGTAACAAACCACACAATAGCAGCATGATCCCTGCCTGGATGATGAGGAAAGTAATATGGGAGGGTAAGGATAAAAAAGGAAGTTTTACCCTCTGCACCTACTCCGGTGAGACTGAGGCTGTGTTAGGTAATTTTCTTTTATATATATCATGGAATGCTTTTGGCCTTAAAAGCTGTGAATCTGCTCAATCAGTGGAAGAAAAGATGAAGAACATGTAAATGGAGAAGCAATTCAAAGCATCCATAAGGTGCCTATAAAGAGAGACCATTCACAGCAGCTCTCCTCAGATGAAGGCAGATACTGAAAGGAAAATAGAAGTATAGCAATTACCAAATTGGAAATACAAGGAGAGAAAACAAGAAAGAAGAGGAAAACTGCAGATAAAATGTTCTCGACTGCATGTAATAAAACAAGATCTGGCTCAGGATCCTACCAGATCATTCCTCTGACTTCATATAAAGGCATTGTAACTGTAATTTTGCCCATTTTTAACAAAAAGTCATTTTTACTTCATGAAAATATTGCATTTGCTTCAAAAATTCCTCAGAAAGACAGAATATGACTAAAAAGTAAAAAAACCAAACCCAAACAACACAAAGTTTGGGTACAATTTTCATTCAGAAATGGCCTCTGGTTCTGCAAGACCATAAGGAAGCCACAGGAACTCCTGCAATTCTTCATTTCCAGCTCATAGAAAATGAAAATTATACTTTTTAGGCCCCTAACTACATGACTTGAACATGCACAGAGAATCATAGAATCATTTAGGTTGGAAAAAATCATTAAGTCCAAGTGTTAACCTAGCACTACCAAGGCCACCACTGAACCATGTCATCAAGTGCCACATCTACACATTTGTTTAATGGTTGATAGTGACTCAACATGTGTCTAGGACTGTCAGCCATTCTATGATTTCACCAATATTTGTATTTGCTCTTCATTGACATAATTGTGTGTTTTCAAGTAACCCAAAATACTATTATTTGTGCATGTGAAATTGCTTTAGTGAACACTGCTGGTGCAGACCAAATAGTTTTTTGAGAAATGGTATTTGCCTAGTTTATGCACCAATGAGTCACTCATACATGCTTATAAATATTTAAATATTCTAGTCCTGCAAGAATGTGTGTAGACATTTGATATGATTTGTACTACATCACCTCTGAAGCACTACTTCACATGGTAATTTCTTGCACCTAAAACCAAGATTAACAAATCAATGCACTCTGAAAAACATTTTAAGATCAACAGTACATTGCCTTCTAGTGAGTTTTCTTTGCAATTTGTAGACAATAGATTTCCAATAACAACTTGTAATTAAATCACTTTCTCTTATTCAGTCGTTGCATATTAAGACTGTTGACATTTTACAGATGGTATCTTTGGAAATGAGAGATATGAACGAGGGGCAATAGCTTCAAATGAAAGATCCTGGGTTTAGATTATATATTAGGAAGAAATTCTTTCCTGTGAGGCCCTGGCACAGGTTGCCCAGAGAAGCTGTGGATGCCCCATCCCTGGAAATGCTCAAGGTTGGATAGGACTTGAAGCAACCTGTTCTAGTAGAAGATGTCCCTATGGCAGGGGGTTAGGACAAGATGAGGCTAAGGTTCCTCCCAACCCAAACAATTCTGTGCTTCCCTATTGGAAAAAATATTGGAGTTTGGCAATTGACACTTGAGTGTGCGGGTTCTGACATGGAAGCAGCCAAATCAAAGTGTCAGGCACACTCTCTGGCTTTCCATGAAAAAAATCTGGCCTCTATTCTTGACATGAAACCACAATCATTCTAACCACATCTACATTTACTATTAATTCTGCTAAAATATTATTTGAGGAGGCTCTCTTAATTGAAGTAATAATGCCAAAATATATCAAGTGGGTAGAGTACAAAGCTGAGCAGCAGCCCCGATTAAGTGAATTAATGTCTAATCTGAACATGGAAACATTTCTCTTTTTAGCCCAAGGCAAAACCATGTCCCTCTCTCCACTGGCAAGCATGCATCCACATACAACATAATTATTCTTGATCTGAGCACTTTTAACTTTTTCTCTGGAACCACATTTCAGCTTTTGAAGCCTTTTTTGCTTAGATTAAACTTGTCTTTCTTGCTACAAATTAATTCTGATTTATTTTTTTTTCTTCTGAGAAGATACCTTTTGCTTTGTTCAAAATGCAGCAAAACAATTGAGACTACACAACAATCCTGATTGTAACAGCTGTTTTGCAGAACTGCAAACAATGCACAGCACATTGCTGGAGCCCTGAGATGTATTTTAGACTTGAAGTGCAAAAGGTTTTCAAAATGAGAAGAGCTTTAAAAGAAAGACAGAAAAACAAATCAACTTTTTTCCTTGCAGAATGTGTTTCTTTCATAGCAAGAGAGGAAAAAAAGACTAAAAGAAAGAAAATCCAAGAAAGAAAATTTTTAACATTCAAGAAATAGCTGCTCACTAAAATGCAGTACAGATCAACTCACTGTGATATCCCCAGCTGAGGCATCCTACCAGACAAAAATTACATTTCCAGGTGCAGCAGGATTATTCCTAGCGCTCAAGCCAAGCATCTTACACTGCATTTATGAGTGAGGCAGTTAGGTACTTCTGAAAATGATCTAAAGTCAAAACATATTGAGCAGGGAGATCTCAGGAGCTGATCAAAGGCACCTCCATCCTCGAGCACATGCCCAGACTTCAGCCCTGCCCACTCATGAGTCTTTGGGCACTCTCCCCTGTGCTGAGCTGCTGTGTTTGCCTCCAACACATACCAGCTCCATCCTCAAAATGCCTAAAAACCCAGCATGGTGGCAGGGCTCAGCTATGGGAATGTTGGTGACAAAGTGCTGTTGCAATGACTTGGGTGCTTGTTGGGTTTTTCTGCCATCCCTGTTTAGCCACTTGACACTTCTTGCAGGAATCAAGGTGAATTGTTTTTAGTTTCTGCTTTTTCCCTTGATTTTTAAATTTTTTTAGTTTTGTTTCTGCTATAAGATTGCAGTATTAAATTAGATTAATATACTAATAATTATTATAATAACATTAACAATAATAACAACAATATTACTCCTACTACTACAATTACTACTAAATGCCCAATAACTTGCCTTCATCCTCAGTAACACATCTGTACACCATTCTTCAAGGCAATCAAGAATAGGCTGCTTTGGCCAACTAAAGGAAACCTAATTTCTTTCCTGAGTAGCTCCTCTAACACCACATCAAACCAAAAGCAGAGGCCATTGCTCCCCTGCTTGCTCAGCAGTGTTTGAAGTTGGGATATCACCTCGCTCACAGGAGAAGCAATCAATGCCGGTAAGCTAATGAATTATTCCCAAGTTTGTACCAATATCCGCAGGAATATGAAAGAAAAACCACATACTAGGGAGATGACAGCAGGACAGGCAGAACATGGGGCACAAACTGTCAATATTTCAGACTATGATTTGAGTCTGTAGGTAACTGTTGCTACAACATTGCTTAAGAAAACACTGCAAGCAAAACATTTAATCTCACAATATACTTGTCCAATATAATTATCTGGGCTTGACCAATTCAGTTGGAAGGAAACAGCAAAAAATACCTGACCATAGGTGCTGTGCCATCAAGAACAGCTTCATGAATTTGTGAATAAACACTTCATCTAAATGTAGATTTTACAGGTGCAATTGCTGCTGGAGCACCTGGCTTGCCACATGTATGTGGAGTGCATTTATACACACACACCCACACAGAGATAGCAAATAGGGGTATTTGCTTTCCTCAAACAGTATTTATTTACTATTATCACCTTGTTTATTATGACACCACAGAGTTGGATGTGCTGATATATCTATCAAGAACAGATACCCTGCTGAAAGCTTCCTCCTCATGTAACATTTTCCTCTCCCACTTGACCCCGCAGGCCTCTTTTTATGTTCCATTCCCTGTTTCTCAGTTCAGAGCTTTGCTTTTTCCCAGTCAGCACCAATTCCCACAATTTTGGGACAATTAAAAGTTCTGCCCTAAAGTAGTTTCTAGTGAATCAGAAACATGCGCAACTCAAAAATAAATCTGTCTTATACTCCATACTTCTCTATGAGTGAGCCTCTGGAGGATGGTGGAAGAATCAGGAACGGATTGCTCCCTTCTCCACACCACATGGCTGTAGGGAATATAACTCCTGGAGATTTTAGGATCACTGCAGTAAATCTGGAGGCAGTCCAACACTTCTTCTCTGCATTGGCGGAGATTTACCTGACACTCATGCCTAGCCCAGTCTCTCAAATTCATTTTTTCACTCAGTTTATTCAAATTCAGTCTGGTCTCCCAGTTCCTGGTGGTGGTGCTGGGAGAGCCCCAGGGCCTGGGGCTGGCACCATCCACGGTCCCTGGCTGTTACCCAGCATTTCCTTGACCTCCTGCTGAAAGTATATATATCTCATTTTCGTATTTCTTCCTTGTGCTTTTTTGGTTAATATTAAGGACATGTTAAAAAAGGGAAGATTTGACCTCAAACAGAATCAGGGAGGAAAGAAAAACATCATCTTACACTCCTTAATTGGAGTTAAGAGAAGAGCACATTAATCCTGCAGCTGTTGCTGCATTCATTCCTGCATGAAAAATGTCCCTACTTGTGTTCTTTAGATAGCAATATATCCATAGATGACATGCCTCTCATCTTACAGAAACAACAATTTTCCATCTACATGTAACTTATATGCAATAGACCATGGCAAATAATGACTGGACTAAAAAATAACAATTTAGTATTTTTCTTTCAAACTTCCTTTGTAGGTTGTTTTGGTCCAGCTATGACATCAGGAAAGTACTTTAATGGGCCATGATCTAGAATTTAAGGGGATTTTATTGTTGGTTTAATAACTCCTTATTAGCTAAACAGCGTTGACAGGATAAAGGCATTTTGATTGAATGCATCTTTTCCCTCTCCCTCAATTATCAGTATTAAAAATTGACCTGTCCATATTCATGACGATGATGACAATGATGATGATGATACAGATCTAGAAGATTACAGAGACTTTTTTTCTAAAGTTGGGCTTTCACATCTGCCAACCTGCCACTTGCCCACTAGGGAAGACAACAGGAATGCCAGAAGTGTCATGCCTAATTCTAATGACCTCCAGTCAGATATAGTGCCAGAAGTTATATCCAAAAACCACTCATCTCAGCATTCTCACAAGTATGACTCAGCTGAGTGATATGCTTGCCAACTCACCGAACTGTCTTCATGCTGATGAATTAGATGCATGCACTGCTTTAGCTCTTATGACAACTAAGACTTTCATTTATTAATCATGTATTGAATCTTTGTGACAACTTAAAGAAAAGACAACAGACAAATAATCTTTCTAGTACTCTACTTTTGGCATGTGAAAAGTCTCAAGATCATTAGATCGGAATTTTTTTTTAAATTATGATCCTGAGACTCCTTATCTAATGAAAATTTATTATTGAGTAATTAGAAGACACCTAGAAGTGGTTCTTACCAGAGCTGCCAGGAGAGTGCTTCATCTGCCTCCTGCACTACTTGTGTATGATTAAGGCAATTTGAAGCGTTGACACTTTAATCCTGTGTTAACAGGATGAATAGATATTTCTATTCATCCTCACAGATGCAAGAAAACTCTTAACAGTTCTATTCTTGGGGTTAAGGAACAAAAGAACTTTCAGAAAATCAGAAGAAAGATGGTAGGTTTAGAATGAAGGTGTTGCCAGTGAAGGGAGTCTCCGAGAGATCCCAAACTGCATAGCAGTTCTCAGCAGCAAGGCACATTTGCAGGCTTTGCCCGGATAGGATCTTGCTCGCAAAGTGCCTTCCAAGCCAGTGGAGAATAAGGATCGGGATACACAGATAGGAAAGTTCCACGGAGTTTATTCTATGAAGGGTGTCCAGTCCAGAGAATCCACAGGGGTAGGATTTCTAAGGGGCTTTATAGGTTTTGAGGGTTTTACATTTTGCACCAATTACCAAGGGAATTCTAAAACTGACCAATCTACAAAGGACATTCAGTGAAGAAAACAACCAATTGTCTAATAGGAAAATGTACCACTAATATTCCAGAAAGATAACGCAGGGGTCTACGAAGGGGGGCAAAATACTTCTTAGTATTAGTCACTCTAAGCAAGCAATTTCTTATCTTTAAGTTATTGTTTTCCATGGGGCCTTCTCTAGGGATTCAGAGATGGTCTCTACTTCAGAAATGGTTTCTGCTCCCTCCACAGGAAGGCCACTATTTCTGTCCATAATCCAAAACTGTGTGTTAAAATGCATATGAAAATTATTAGCATGGGTAGAAGTTATGATGAAAATAGCACCTATTAGATGTAGCGCTTGTACTGGTAAAACCATATTTCAGAAAATGTAAGACTCTGGATTTCTCTCATCCATGCGCTTTTCATTTATTTACAGATGATCAACACGATGAGGAAGAAAAATAACCTTTGGGTCCCTGAGGGTCTTAGAGAGAGAGGATGGGTCAAGGGAAAGCAAGAGACATACATGGAGTGAGAGGAAAAGGCCATTTTGTGGCTCTGTGAGTTACAGCAAGGCTACAAGACTCTCAAATGAAATGCAACTTCTAACGCAGCACAAGAATGTCAAATTGGGAAGCTCTTCACATTATCAAGGTCATTTTCAAACCTTTCCAACACTGCGACACTCCACCAGAGCACAGAGCACCAAAACAGACTTGACAGAGTTTTTGACAGGATAAATTAGATTAAGACTTTCTGTTGTCACTGAATTCTGGTAATTACGTTACTCAGCTTGCCTACCAGCCGTGCCCATATCTTGCTGCTAGCCTGTGGCAGCCACAATTCGTGGCTTGGATGAACTTCAAGCAACAAAAAGATCTCTCTAATAGGCAAAAAATAGGGGAAATGTGCAGGATGCTGTACTTTTAAACTACTGCTGCAGTAAATTCTGCAGCAGAAAAAATCTGACTCATGGCAAAACAGAAATCTTATAAACAAAATTTACATAAACAAAAGTGCACCCTTAAGTGTTTAAAGTATTTTTGAGATTTTTTCCTACATCATTTAATAAAGTAAAGGGGAAAAAATATACTTTAACCAGGTACTAAATTTGCTTCTAGGTTCCCCAAAATTTCAGAATTTGCAAGCAATTAACTTTGGTTTTAAATTAAAAGCTGGTGAGCCATTACCAGCTCTTGATAAAAGTCAGGATTCTGGGAAAACTGAAAATGGAGAAGTTTGTCTGTTTTTCAGCTTCAGATGGTGAGCAATTCTCTTCAGATATGTACTGGTTTCACCTGGGGAGAAGAAACTCAGAGAGAAGTTCTCTCTATCAGAACTCCCTCTGGGAGCTGATGAGATCAACTGAAAGCTGGTTTGGTTATTGACAGCCTGAAGAACCAATTGGAGTAAGTTAGTTCGCTCCATGAACACACATTTTGAAGGAGGTAACCCGGAAAAGAGCTCTTTTTCTTTTCTGGCAGCAGTGCAGGTAACACTGGCCCGGCCTGGCTCCACTGCAGGCCTGCGGGCCTGGGCCTGGGGGTGGGGGCAGGCCCGGGCCGGGCCCCTGTCCGGGGAGCTGGCATGGCCCGGCAGGGAGGAGGAGGGGTGGCCATCCACAGTGGCCAGAGAGATCCAGGCTGGCTGATTAAAATCCTAGCCGCCCTCCCCCCCTTCTCCTTTTCCAGCGGCCGAGTTTTTGAAATCTTGGTACAGCTCCAGCATTGCAACCTTGTTTTTCCCTGTGTGAAATCTTAACTCTTTCCATGCTCCGATAAGACTTACAGACTTTTCAATCCTCCCTGGAGTGAGAAGGGAAAATGAAAGAGCTAAGTTTCTTTAGATGGAAGGAGTATGAGGAGATGCTGTGAAGATAGCTGAAAATCTTTTTGTAAGATCGTAGGGATGAACTGATATCACACTGAAAAATTCCTATAAACCGTGGAGAAAAGACATGGGGGGTTGGGGTGTGCCATTTGATAGATCATTTGACTAAAGTACTTGTGTTGAGAATCTTTGCCCTGAGGAAAGAAGGGGATCTGAGTTTTCTGAGGATAAAGCATGAACAGAGAGAAA
>VZTT01051070.1:28094-41293 GCA_013400855.1 Buphagus erythrorhynchus
TGTTGAAAGCCAGGTTAGACAGGGCTTGGAGTGGAGTCTAGTGCCAGGTATTCTTGCCCATGGCAGGGGGATGAAACTTGATAATCTTTAACGTTCCTTCCAACCCAAACCATTCTGTGATTATTATCTAAATTGGGGTTTTTTTAATGAAAAGTTGTAAATCAAGAAAACAGACATTACCCTCTTTAGAACAGAAGGCTTGTTATTGGCCCTGCACTCAACTGTGGTTGAATACTGATTAATTTTTAGCCATGTCTTAACCACACACAAGTTCTCTGTAGCTCGCTATCCTGATTACTGATTAACCCTGCCCATTTCTCTTTTTCTTTAATATCCCAAAGGAATGGGCAACAATGCAACTTTCTATCACCCAGATGAAGGAGACAGTGTCGGCCTTTTCCAGGGAAGGACTCCAACAAATGCTTAACTTAAAGCAAGAACATAAATTTATGAGGATAAATGGAATAACACAAGTATTTATTATATCCCACTGTTTAAGTAGATCTGTGATCCTCAGATGCTTGCACAGGATGCTGATATTTGTATCACGATTGCACACTAATACACTCATTAACATGGAAACAGAATGTAGAAAACATAATTTCCAGGCAAAATATTCAGTAAACATCTTCCCCACAGCAAACGAACTCATATTATCACAGCACCTTTGGAAAGGTTTCCATCTTGTTTCTTTAGGGTTAATTGAACCACATGCTCAGGTCTACAGACCTTGGCCAGGCCACCATCTCTCCCTTGCCATCAACAAGAAGGACAACAAAACACAGAAGAAAACAATAAACTCGACACACCTGTACCAACCTCCTGCTTCATGCTTACACTGTGGAGCACAGACACCTTCGGAAAAAAGCCTTCCAAAGTGTTTTCATGGCATTAAAGACGAAAAAGGGATCATCTTTGCTGACCACGTCTAGGAAGACAACAGTACCCTCATAGATATTCACACGCTTCAAACACCCAGGACAGACCAAAGCAGGGACTCACGGAAGGCTGTGTAGAGCTCCTGCAGGGTCAGGTGGCCGTCATTATTGTAATCATCAAACTGGAGAAGGTCTTCAAGTGTACAACCGAGTAAATCATCTTCCAGGTCCTCCTTCTTCATTAGCTTTAGCAAAGAGAACAGGTGACCTTACATGTAATGTAATGCTATGCACTGCTTACCTGGGAGATTTTCCATGAAATGACCTTTGGGGACATAGATAAATAGATAGATTATCATATCTATCATTACATATTTTCGTTCTATCAAGATATTCATATTCATGCAGCACTTCATGGACCATGGACTGAAGAGCCCCTTCCTTTACCAGCACCACAGAAATGCATTTTCATTTTGAAAACAGACTGAAAAATGAATATTCAACAGGGAAAAACAAAAGTGTGCTTCTCCTTTCTCCTCTGTAAGTAAGTAAAAAATTGTATTTTCTGATTTTAGGACTAGAACAGACAACTACTCAACACTGATGTGCTTTTCCAACCCTTTACAGTTTGCTTTTTGTGTTGTTTCAACATTTCATTTGGGTTCTCTGAATTTATTGTAGAACATGAACAAAACTGTTGAACTGGTGCATCTTCCAGACAGGAAAGCTTTTTCCTGTAGGCCAGGGACTCTCTTATTTACTTTTCTAGCCTTGATCCATTATGTTGAAGCAATTTAAAGTAATAATGCTAAAAAAATGACCCTTCACCTAGCTGTGGATGCTGGTGAGAGCCAGGGAAAACAGCAGTTTGAGTTTCCCCAAGCTACTCAAAGGAAAACAAAAGGGAAAGAATTAATAACAAAGTTTAGCACCTGGTGTTGTGGACAGGAGGAGTGCGTGAGGAACATGATGTTTTGGTAAGAGCATGTTTACAATAGGTGTTGCCTTCCTTGGACCAATGAGCTTATTCTATCCTTGGTTCAGCGAACCAGTTGATAAAAATGTGCCTACTCCTGCAATAAATCACTTCTTCTACTTTCTGGATGAAGCCTGTGTTACTGTATTTTTTCGCTGCTCCCTAACCTTACAGTGACACCTAGCAAGTAAAAAATATTCAATAAAAGTGAGATCAACCATAACTTCCAAGATCAGTCCTCTAAAGATGGAAATTTCCCTCTGTCTACCCTTTGTATAAAAAATTGATTAACTTTTAATGAGACTGACAAGTTTTTACTAGTTCTTTTGATTTAACGTCAGGAAAAAAACCAGTGGAAAACGCTTCAGCTGCGACACACTTAGTTGATTTATAAATTTGACTTTAAAATACATTAAAGATTTAAATGGAAAAAACATTCCAATTACCATCACTGTTAATAGCCTTATATATCCGTGGTTGCAAAACTACATGGGAATTTCACTGTTGAATCCAAAGGGAAAATACTGGATAGGGTCTACCAGCAGACGGGAGGCAAACCAGCTCTAAATAGAAGGGGATGGGCCATCTATTGACATTGTTTTGCTCAAAGCAATTCTGTTGTGGAAAACAAACAAATGGGTTCTGCATTGATGAAGGACCAACCTCCCCGGAGAGACTCTCCTATGGGGTAAATCCCTCTGCAATGAGCCTCCTAAAGATCCATTTTCAGGTCTTAAAATTTGCTTTTTACTGCTGCAGTGCAAGTTACCTGCCTTGAGTTTTTGCTTGCAGACAAGGTTATAGTGCTCAAGAGACTATATTTCTTTTAAATAAAACAAAGCAAAGGCACAACACCAGCTCATCCAGCAGTCTGAGAAAACAAGATCTCACTGCATCATGTTCAGCTCAGCTTCCTCTGCCCACAGGCAATGAAATTACCATCTTTGGGGGAAATTTAAATTTGTAGAGAGCTTAAAAATAGAGAGCTAATGCAAATCAATTACAAATCTACCTGAGAAAGAGGAAAGAATAGTTCTATTAAGATTATAACCTGAGTTATTAAAAATTGCTCATTACCTAAAAAAAAGTCCCTTGAAATCTGGGTGGATAAACCAGTCTTGTAAGAGCACATAAAAGTCATCTTGTTAAAGAGAAAAATAAAGAATTGGCATGCTACAAATAAACTGTGAATCCTTCTGCTGTGAGAGTCCAGAGCTGCCCCATAGATGTGTCCCTAGCTTGGCTGGGACTCAGCTATGCTGCCACTATGGCACCCAAGGCCAGAGCCACTCAGCTCAGGATTAAAGGCTCTCATGGCTTATCTTAATTGTGCATTAATTGGCATTATTTTGTCTTTTGAGAGGTGATCTCACTGTCAACTCAGCCATGCTGGTGGCCAGATTGTATAGAGAATGGTTGGGTGAGAGGGCTCATGGCTGAACTTATTCTGGTCTATCAAACTGTAGTGGGCTCCAGATGTTCAGGCACATTTACTGATTTTGATAACAGTGAGAAGAATTAAAATAAGGGTAGCCAATGTCTTTGCATGCACTTGTGAGAGAGATCTGGGCTCCAGGCACATCTGCAAACAGAGCCCAGAGGAACTTTGAGGCAGACCTTATAGCACTGTCTGTGTTCCTTTGCAGTAGCAATTGCTTGCAGGCTGTCAAACCTTTATTTCCATAAGAGTTTTAAAATCCCAATAAAATAAGTTTCATGTAAAAAGGGCAAAAAACTTAGAGTAGAACAGACACTTAGATGCCACTATGTAAAAGCTGGCTTTGAATTCAGATAAAAGTATTTTCTTATAGCTACCATATCTTTATGAAAAAATCATTGCCTTCAGAGGAAACATTGCATGTATTCACAGCCCTGAGATCTAAGGGAATTTATGCTGACACCTGGCATTGTGTGGAAAGGATCAAGCATCCTGCCAACAGCCTGAGGACTAAAATGCAGCACAAACTGTCCTGGAGAGGAGTGAGCTCAGAGAGGAGCAGGGTCATGCCTGCAACACACTCTGTGTTCCCTGGGAAGTAAGAGTGCAGATGAGACACTCAAGGGTGAACTTACTCTGAACAACCCATGGCAGGGGTTGGAATGAGATAAGCTTTAAGGTCCCTTTCCACCCAAACCATTCCATAACTCTACGAAGGAACAGCTTTGGAAACTGGAACAGGTCCCAGACAGGACCGGCTTCCAAAGGACTCTTAAAAGGCATTTGTTTCTAATTCTTCTCATGGACGACATAATGGAATGGAAAAGACATATTACAGGACTGTTTCTCAGGTCTGCATGTGCAAAGGGCAAGCTGAGGACACAGATCAAGTGCCCAGGACAGCAGTTTGGTTCACTTTACCAATGAGATGAATTCCAACAGCACAGCATGCCTGAAATTAGAAATAATAGTTTTTTCAAGCTCATATTTTCTATCAATTTCTGCTAATCAACATTTCAGCATCTGCCCAGGGATTTTAGGACAATAAACCTGTTGAAAAACATTCCAACTTTGCTGCCACATTACTCTATGCTAATGCACAGTTCAGAAGGCAGGGAGAAGAATGGAGAGATTTCTGCCTAATTTACATGCACTTAAAAAATCTAAATTAATTCTCCCCAAGCCGGCTAACTGGAAATACTTCAGAAGATGTCAGATAGCAGAGCAAGGATTATAATCTATTTTGAGGAGTATGGATGGGGCTGGAAAACGCCATGTTTTTTTGTTTGGAGATGAGCTTCAAATGTTTGAAACCACACTGAGTCCTGGGAGATGCAGAGAGAGACTCATTGTCTGTGTTAGATTTTCCTCCTTTACCTGCAGCTGACTGGACAGGTACAAATGACCATTCCCATATGAGTGCTGTTACATTCAATTCACACTTTGAAATGAAAATCCACTTCATAATTCCATTTTCACTGAACAATAAACCTACCTGAGCCAGTTCAGAGCTGACAAGATGCCCATCACTGTTCAGATCCAAGTGCTTAAACAGCTCTTCAATTAGGAAGCGCTTCTGGGCTGCTCTGTCCTTGGCCAGGCTGCTCGGCGGGCTCTGCCGATGAGCCTGCAGGTCAAGCAGGATGCTCTTGAGCTGGCTGTAGTCTGCCATTGTGCAGGTGTCACCTGAGAGATAAGACAGCATTTCTGGACCATATGCATTTACCTTGATCTTTTCAAAGGACTGAGGTCCTAAAGGGAAAAATTAGGCACATATGTCTGCATATTCAGCTCCACTCAGCTCTGCACTTGAGGGGCTCCTGTAGTTGTTACGTTTTGTAATAGCTGGCAGATTTTCTAAATCCTGCTGTCAGGGATACTCTCCAGCATGTTACCTTCCAGATTTTACAGGGCTTCAGTTACAGACTTCCACACTCAGTTTTGTAACTCCCACAAATATTAAATCGGCTCTATGCTTTTCTATATGAATAAATTTATCCCATAAAGTAAAAAATAAACCTGGGGAAGCTGATGTTTAGGAACTTCCTCTAATGTAAATGGCACCTCAGAGTGTCACCCTATGTCAAACATGGGGCTGATCTCAAGGACTCCTTAGAGGCAGGCTGGGGTGGTAGAGCCAGAGGAAGGACAGTGAGGAGCGCAGGGCTGTGGGGAGCCCCTGCAGCTGTGGTGCCACTAGTGCCTGCTCTCATCACCCCGCTGCAGGCTGAAATAAACACTGTCCTGCCCCTGACCAGGGAAAAAGGCTATTATCAGGGAAAAGCCCTCCAGCCGCTCTCCCTGAAGTGACTCTGGCATGGCTGAAGAAATCAGATTGAACCCTTCTGACCCTGAAAGCTCACACTGTGCCCGCAGCATCCAGCTGTCTCACAGCTCCTCTCCTCCTCAAGGAAATGCATCCACATGCCCAAAGTGGTATAAGATATTATTACCCTTTTCTGCTCATCTGTTATCTGGGAGAACTCAGCAGAATGAGAAATGGCAACTATCTTCTTGTGCAAATCTGTTTGCTTTTGTGCAGAGCACAGTGGCTGGTGCCTTGCAGGAGCCTTGGAGCAGACCCTCAGGCTCCAGCTGTTCCACACTCTGTGTTATCAACCATATCTCACCAACAGCATCAACACATTCAGCTGCTCCCTTCAGATGTCCTTATGTCTATAATGTAATTTCCCTACAATGTAAATAGCCTTACTCTTTACTTGTTTTAAAACAAACTCTTTTCTTTTAAATCCCATCAATGATCCTGTTGGATTAAATTGAAGATTTAATCTTAAATCTACATGAGAACATGGTCCCATCTCAGTTTAAGGGACAATACCCCTGTAGATCAGCTCCCCAAAGACAAAACATTATTCCTCTGAAAAATAACAGAAGACTCTGGCACAGTGACAACTAATGTTCCTGTCCTTTTCTTGCTGAGCTGCAACATTTTGAACCTGTTGGTCCCACTCCAACCAAAACCCAATTAAAATTCTAGGTGGCAGGCATTTCTCTGATAGCAAACCCATCTACTGACAAGTTTTTTTTTCACCCTTAATATTTTGTGCTCACATCTTCAAAAGCATCATGACTTGAGAAGGTGAGAGAGGACACAGAAGCTGAACATGTGCTCACCAGTCAGGTCAGTGCCCTCCTGCTACATGAACAAGAATTGCAAGACAAGGCTTATTTCCTACCCTGAACTCAGTCCCATCTGGTTTGGAGCGTTTCTTGCTGCTCAGGGATATTAAGCAGCTGATAAATTTTTCCTTCCCTCTAAATAACCTCCAAAAACCACTGGGTTCCACTTGGGATCAGTCTTGTTTAACAAAAAAACAAGGCTATTCAGCTACTATTAATTGTGTTTATTATTCTTGACTTCTTTATTCCCAACCATGTCATTTTTTTGTTTGTGAAGGCAGCATTAATTTTTTTTTCATTCAATCACCAGCTTATTTAAGAGAAAACCTGATTACTGTATCCATTTAATCAAGCTATTTTGTTGTAAATACTGTTTTAGCTACTGCAATATTTTTTCTCTGAGCTGGAATTTTATTTTCAGTCAAAAGTTAATCCCAGAAATGTATCTTGGGCTAATGAGGATAGGGAAAGTGATTTAATTTTCTTCCACTTCTATTTCTGCTTTGCGGTTTCCATTAGTGAGCACTAGCACAGCTACAGGCAACACACACGGTGACACTTGGGTGGGCCGATCCATTACTGATACTGAGCTGGTTTATAGGAGAGCAAAGCTCTGTATATCCTCTCCTCTCTCACCCTCTCCTGCTGTCCTGACATCTGTAATCTTCTTACACTATGCCAAGGATCTACCAACTTTATCTACTAAATACTCTCTTTAGGCTTCTGCCACCTCTTGTTCTGTTCTTCCAGGTATTACAAACATGACTGCTAAGCAAAAAGAATGTCAAAAAAGCTGTCTGTGTGCCCTCTCACTTATCCCCACTCTCCTCTCTCTCTGCTGACTGGCCCCAGAAGCTTCCTTTGCAACACAAGCTCATCATTAGCAGTTTATCTCATCTCAGGCTGCTCTCCTCGGTTGGCCTTGCTAATATATGTCTCTCAGTTTGGTTTCCTTGTTAGAGCTTCCCAGGGACTTGGATTCTGCTCACAATTGTGACTTGTATTGGGATATTTAGGTTGGATGTTAGGAAAAGGTTCTTCCCCCAGAGGGTGGCTGGCCACTGCAACAGGCTCCCCAGGGAATGGTCACAGCACCAAGCCTGACAGAAATCAAGGAGCATTTGGACAACACTCTTAGGCACATAGTGGGATTTCTGGGGTTAGCCCATGGACTTGATGATCCTTGTGGGCATCTAACTCAGGATTTTCTGATTCTATGATTTTAGCTGACCACCACTGCTCTTCAGAGATGGGTTTTGAAGCGTTCCTTCCCTTCCCTGTTTCTAAACATCAGAAATGCCACCACATGTATTCCAGGTTCCTGTGTGGTACTGCCAGCTGACCCCCTGTGTGTACTCAGGCACCATCCCCACCACACAGCTGGGGAACTAACACACAGAGAGACACCCATACAAATTCTGGATGAGCTAAAACTGCTATTCTGTCATGCCCTAAACTGATTCTTCAATTCTAGTCCATTATTTCCCTCTTCGTGCTGGGGAAGATCTCCAAAGAAACAAGCCCTTCTTATCAGTTTAGAGCATTTTCAAACCCAGCAAAGCCTGGAACTGTTTGAATTAAAAACAAAACAAAACAAAACAAAAAGACAGAAGAAGAGTAAAAGAAAAATCCAGCATATGAAGGTCTGATTGCTAAAATGTGGCAAATAACTATCAAATTTACATGCCCTGCTCACTCCAAGCAATGGTGCTTCTTGCTCTGGTTTGCAGCAGTGACATAATTCATACTGTTTAGCACTTCTGCATGCTTTGGCAGATAAAATATTGATCAGCCTGCCAAGAAACACAGAATGCCATTATGTTTTTATGTCAGAACTCAGTAATGATCAACATTTATCAAGAGCATCCTCCCTGTGAAAGGTCAGTGGTGAATGTGGCTAAATTGTGATGACAGATCATTAATCCAGCTCCCTCAATAATAGGCCTCTTTAAAAATTTTACTCCTGGTTTCTGTGAATTGCCTCAGGTTTTTCACACTTGGATCCCACAGCAATCTTCAACCCAATTCTGAGTAAAAGCAGGTAACAGAGGAACAGCCAGGCTGGGGATGAAAGTGTCCTTCAAAGGAATGCGGGGTACAAAATAAAAATAAACTGAGGAAGTGAAGAGCTTGCTTTGATGGGGAAGCTAACCTCCCAGTGAAATATTACCATGCAAGGTGCCTTACAATACTATGATTACTCAAAATGTCAGTGCTTCTTTAAATATCAAAAATTATCTAATAACACCTACAGAGCAACAATCTCTGAGACCCTGATGTGCAGATCACCTGACAGCAGATGTGAGCCTGAACACACGCAGAAGTCTTTAGAGGATTTGAGTCCCACTGGTTCCTGAGCTATTTTTCAGCAAAACCATATGGGCTGCAAGAATGGCAGGGGGCACCTGCAGCTCTTCCTAAAATCTGTGAGAGAAGCTGTGCAGCCATTAGCATCTAGGCTAAGTATAAGAGTGTGTGATTATCAAGAAACACACAAGAAGGCATACAAAGAGATTCAAACTTCTTGTGACCCTTCAAAACTCTCCAGAAGTTTCCCCTGAGTGGCATCTCCACACAGCTGGAGGAGCACAGGTACCCAGTCCATATGCTCTCAGATCTGGGTTCAAGCCCTTGAAAATCTGCAACTATGCTGCCACTCCCAGCATAGGATTTGAGTCAGTGTGTTATTACCGCAGGTGAGATAAGACATAACCTGGCATCCCACGCAGAGCTGCAAGCCCCATTTGGCTCCTGGATGCCACCATCATCTGCCTGAAATCCACTCACCATGGCAGGACAGTGCTCCTGCTCACTGTCCCTGGGGGAGGATGATAACAACCCAGTACAAATAGCCCATCACTGAAGGGGGAACTGCAGAGGGAAACTGCAGTGGCACTAATTTTCTAGGCAACCCTTCAGCACCACCATATGTCGTAATAAAGAACAGTTTGGAGCCAGCTGAAGAGTGTAATTTCTAAGGCAGGAGGCATCAGGAGTGTCATTTTATTTGACAGAGCCTCTCAGACCATGCTGACTATTTTCAGCTGTTCCTATGGCAGTTTTCAAGCTCCAGGGAGAAATTCAGTGCAGGAGATGAGAGCAGTAAGATTTGTTTTCTCATCTGTATCTATAGGGCAAAAAAGATACCATTACTGAAAATAACATTCTAGACAAAATTAAAGGAGTTGGAGAAAAGTTATCTTTTCAAAACAGCCTTTTCCCTGTATTTCACTAAGGATTTATCTGGGATTGTTAGAAGGATCAGAAAATGACTAAACTAAAATGTTATGCATTTATTTCTGAGTGTGGCTTCTTAATTGTTGTGCCAGTTATGGGAAAATTCCTCATCAGCACCAGCCCGTTTTCCTACATACAAAATGAATGTGTTGGCTGAACAGTGCAAATGTGGTCCCAAAAGATGAGACTGCTGAACCTGAGCTGACTGCTGAACATTATGTGAACTCTTTACCCCAGTGATCTGTTGCCTTATGGCCTCTTTGACTCAACAGAGTAAGTTCACATGGGGACAGGAAAATTAAAGATGACTTCAGTTCTTCAGGGGTCTCCTTGCAAATCCCCATTTCACCATGCAAATTTTGTATCTGTCTCTTTCTATCTTCCTCTTCCTTTAATTGCTTGTTTCTGCACATGCATGGAGAGTTTAGCTGGACTTTCCTCACAATTTTCCTGTGTGGCTGGAAAGAAGAAAATAACTGCTTTTCTCAACAATTTACATGAACAGACTCCTCTGAGCAAGTGCAGCTGCAGGAGGAGAACATCAAGAAACCTTTTTGGAATTGACAATTTCTTTCAATTTAGAGATATCTGCGAGTTTTGAATCTTCCCAACTCTGATTTTTATAGGCTGTAAATACTATAGGTTGGATATTAGGAAAAAATTCTCCATTGAAAGAGTGGTTAAACCTTGGAACAGGCTGCTCAGGGAAGAGGCAGAGTCATCATCCCTGAAAGAGTTCAAAAAATGAGCAGACGTAGCGCTTTGCAATGGACAGTGGTAACAGTGATATTTGGCTGAATGTTGGACTTTATTATCTTGGAGGTCTTTTCCAACCTTAATGATTCCATGATTCTATACAAAGTCTGAGCAAACCAATTAAGGATGAAGAGAAATTAACAGAAATTTTAGTATGTAAAAATCTGTGATAACAACCATTTAACTTCTGATCATTCAGAGAAAGCTTCCTATAAAATACCAGGCTGTGTTCTGCAGCAATTACACTGCATGTAACCCCACTGCAGTGTTCCTATAACACCTGATAATAACACAGGGAGCTTTCTGCTGCCTCCAAACATCACTGAAGACCATCTCTGTGCACAGAGGAAGCCACACACCACAGATGTGACATTTAGGCAACGCTGCTAATTGCATCCTGTTCCCTCACAGCATTACTTGCCTGCCTCCCTTACACACAGCCAAGTACCTGAAAGGCTGAGTACCTGTTTTATTCCTGATTTGAATTTACAGGTTAAATGAAACTCTGGTTAAGCTCACGCTAAGAGGAGCAGATGTTTAAAATCATGCAAATTCATGAACATCCTTCAGTTGCCTCTGCTGAAAAAATGCAGTTAACAATAAAAATCCAAATGAACTTGCTTATCTTAGGGATGTGTTTCAGCTAATAAGATGTACATTTATCAGGTATCCATATACAATTTAGCAGTAACCGGGAGCTCACCAAATTTATCACAGAAACAGAATGGAATATATGCCATGAAGTAGATACTATTAAACAATAGACATTTACAACCTGGAAGAGTTAAAGCTTGCCTCAGCGTATATTTGTTTCAATATTTCATTTTATTACAAGAGAAAGCACCCATCTATTACTCTGTGAGTTTTAAAAAATATATGAAAAACTTACAGCATGAGAATATTAATTCCCAGTTCTATAAACAAAAACTCTATTTCTACCTTAAACTATATACCTTCCAAACTGCATAAAGCTAAATGGATCATATGATTCAGCCCCAAATGCACTGGAAGAGATGGATGAATTTTCAGCCTTTCTTGGGAAGCCCAAGAATTACAACTTGGTTTGCCAAGTCCAAAGGCAAGTTCTAGATTTGTGTCCTGCCTGGAAGGGAGCAGGAGCAGCCCCAGGGAGGGAGGTAGGAAGAAGACTGCAGGTGGGAACACACACGATAAACGTAATTTATCAGGTGCCTATCACCACCTAGGCAGTGTGCCACAGATTTATAGATTTTATAGATTTTTAAAGCCAAGAGGGATTATGTGCACGCTCTGACCTTCTGCACTGAGTTCAACATGATTTTCACTGCAGCAGCTTCATAATTTTTTTCGTCTATAGCACACCACCCAGGAATGCTTCCATTTTAGCATCTAAGAGCAATTTTTAAAATTATTACTTAGTCTCAATGGGCAAACTTATTTTATTTTTAATTTGTTTAGCTTCAATTTCCATCCACTGAATTTTGTTACACATATATCTGGTACATCAAACTGTAAGTCTCTTTTCCCACATGTCACCTCCCCAGGTCTGCTCTGCTGTTGCGTTCATCTGATGTTGTACCTGTCCTCTTCAAGGAGCTGTGGGATACAATGGCTCTCACTAAGGCAGCTCACATTCTGAATGACTGGGTTTTCTCTCTTTTCTGGCAACTTTATCCTTCTGTGGTTGGCAACAAAATGATCATGGCCATGTTTGCAAGAACCCTTTGGCTTTTAGTCAGTGGGTGGCCTTTCCAAAATGCAGTGCCCGCCCCCTGAGCTGGCTCAGACCCACTCTGGTACTACAAGGTGATACTGCAAGGTGATACAGCCCACAAAGAGCCCAAACACATTCCCAAGCCAGGGATTTCTAGATGATTTGGTGGATGATTGTTCTCATTCCACCAGGACATCTCTCCCAAAGATCCACTCAGACAGCATTCCCAAAAACTATTTAGCATAAAGAAGATGTAACTAACAGCAATGCCTGGCCTGGGAAAGCATAAAAGCAAACAAGGCTATTCTGATTATATTTGTTGCCTGCTGAGTACTAGCTGTTATTTTTGTGTTAAAAATTAAAAATTATTGTCAAACCAGAGGGAAGAAACAATGTTATGAACATCAATGCAGATAAAGGAACACCATGCAGTCAAGGCAAACAACTCATAACTCCTATATTGCTTGTCTCAACTATTAGATGAGTGTAAATATAGCAGAAATTCTGAGTGAATTATGCATGAATCCTATGCTGAAAACTGTCTGTTTCTAATGATTAATTTACCCAAAATACAGCCCGCTCTGCTATAAATCTATTACTCCACACAGAAATGTGATCTTACATACACACTCTCACACATTCAACTCTCTGTGACTGTTGTGTACTCTCTCTAAACTATATTTTGTCTTCAGATTGTATTGTTCTGCTTTTTAAAAGCTATTAAGCCAAATGAGTGATGCTGCATCCTAAGGTGCAGACAAGGGAGAAGGGGAGCAGGAGAGGAAAATGTCCCTTATACGGGGTCTTTTAACAATAACAACAAAATTAGCTTAAGAATGTCTAACTTAAGATCCCATCCCAAAACAAACAGTGCAAGGAATTGCTTCAGTGATTGCAAAACACTGTGTTGAAAGAGCCTGGGAAGCAGTGAGGTTTTTATAAAGGTTAAGAAAAAGAAGAAAGTAAGACAAGAGAAGTGACTGGGCAGGTGTGAGGTGGATGCTGGGGATTCTCAATTGGATCCATAAGGAATACGGCATAATACTTCTTTCCAATATGGAAAACAAAACAAAAAAAACC
>VZTT01051074.1:10768-75900 GCA_013400855.1 Buphagus erythrorhynchus
GACACCCATTAAAATTAAGGAGCTATGCATGGCCTAGGTGGGAAGGGAGGGCTATTTAAACAGATTGGCTGCATTTATGTCCTTTCTACTTTTTGATAGGGATTTTTAAATGATGAAAGGGAAGGCATGTGGAAAAAATGGTTGCAGGAGCTTGAACACAAGAAGAGGTGAGAGCTCAGACCTGTTTGGGCAGCCAGCGCTCCCAGCGCCGCACACTGCTGCTGTTCACCCAGGGCTAAAAGTGTCTCCAGCACTTTCCTACAGTCACTTTCCTGCCTCAGAATCAGAAATTACCACTGAGTCACTCATGTGCAGTGACTGGAGGAGATAATTCTGCAGTTATGAGCAAAAGCAGGCTGGTCTGTCTGCTCAAAGTGAAGAAATAATCTACAAGCAAATGTCTGCATTAATATGTGCCCCACATTTTTAACTTCTGCCTTAATTTTAAAACTGGTTTTCTGGCATTCTTCTAGTTATCTCCTATTTATTCTTTATTCTCTGCAGCAGCACCTTTCTCTACTCCATCTTTAATTTATNCTGTATGTCCCCAGAGATGCAGCCCCAGCCAGGACCACCTCTGGGTGCAAAATCTCAGATGGGGCTGATGCTTCTCTTGGTGATTTGTCCAAGGTCTGAGGGAACTTGTAATAAAGAATAGAATTAAACCAAAATCTCTCAAATACCAACCAAGAAATGTCTCTAACAGACCCATCTTTTTCTTATATTTCATACAGTTGCTGCTTATTTAATGCAACAGTGACCACTAGTGTCCTCTTGTCTCCTGATACCACAGGATGCACTAACAGAGCCAGGACCCAGCTTGATCTTCCACTACCCCTCAAGAAATCAAACACCTCCTGGTAGAATATTTCATGTTTCACCACTGCACACAGCTGTGCTAGAACTGGAGCCTCCTGGAAATGTTTTTATAGTGTCACATAATGTTAATTTTGCTCAGGGCACAGTCCTACCTACAAAGGGAAGGTGGAGCAGAATTCATCAGGTCCCACTTACCTGAGAGAACCTGTGTGGTTTCATTTCTGAGAGGGTTCAGCCAAAATCAGTCAGCAGCATCATGACTGTTGAGTCACACTGTCATTTGTCACCCAGCAGATACACACTTTCATGGGCTACTTTTTTCCTTTTTCTTCCCTCTCCTAATTTAAGCTTTTGAATAATAGAAATAGTACCAGCTAACACAGCTTGAGAAAACATTTGGTAACAGGACTCCACTGGTAGGCAGAGAGAGATCTCAAATATGAACCAAAACTGCCCCTTATAATTGTTTTCACTGTTGTTGGAAGAAAATGTCAGACACTTAGTCAAATGTCAAAGGTCTACATCAAAAGAGATAATGACAGTAATTTACTCATCTCTGCAAAGCAACAGATCCCAAAAGCTGTTATTTTGACTTGTTTTCCCTCTCATGGAAGCTTAAATATCTCAAACAGAGGTGGTCGTAGAAGACTACAGCACCTATTTTGAACTGAAAGCAGGGGCACAGGATTTGCTGAAATAGTCTACAGACAAGGGCATTGCTTGCTTTTTTGCTGCTGTTTCCCATCATATGCACTTGAAGGAGAAAATAGAACTAGATTTAAGGACAAAAATTACACTGATACTTTTGACACTGAGGCAAACACTTCCCTCCAGTGGAGCAATATAGGATTGCTCTTTTTTTGTCATAAACCCTTCTCTAGCTATTTTAGCTCAAACCATGCATGCCAGTTTTTCTGGAGTAGATGGAATCTCACTTGTCCAGCCAAAATGTTCAGGAAACAGTTCTTCATTTTTCAGTTTTGCTTTTCTCTCTCCTAAGTACTTTACCTCAGAAACTGAGGTGCAGATGCCAGAAAAGTCCAGTAGACAGTTACTCTGCAGTGTCTTTACTCAATGAAAAGGTGTGTACCCTCCTTAGGAAGTCTCCTTTCACATTTATTCCCAAGGAAATAGCCAGTTCAGAAACCACAACCCAGTCCTAACACTTACAGCGTGCAGTCCTCAACTGAGCTCAAAATAGCTGGAATGTTAAAACAGGGAAAAGATTAAACAAGAGTTAATCCTACATTTTCCTGAAATTATTGCTACTTTCAAGAAAAATTATAAGAAGCTAAAGGTGTCAAGAGCACTGACTGTTGGTAAAAATGGGTCAGACCTTTGGTGGAGATTCAGTTCTGGCTTATGTTAAATGCAAAAGCTCCTGTGAAGTTCTAGCACTATGAATAAATGCATAATCCTCAGCGTGGTCTAGGAGACATGGGTCTAAACCTATGCGCAAAAGTGTTCATCTGTCATTTCCAGAGAAACCTGAAGGCAGGGAAACCATAGTCCCTCACCAGGTTTGAACTCCAGATGTCATCAAGGACCCCAACACATTGCTATGCCCATTCCCCAATGCACCATCAGCTCGACTGCTTCACCTATGGATTAGTCCTTAGGAGTTCCTGTGTAAATACTGTCACCATTACAGAAGCAGTCCGGGCCCTTCCCCTACTGCTTATTCTTCTTGATCATCCCCCTAGCTGTCAGCAGCATCCTATTATTGTCAGAACAACTAGGAGATCAACACAGAATTTATTGTGGCTTCAGGTGGGAATGAGAGAAGATGAACTATTACTTGAGACATACTTTACATACAGTCTGACTAAACTCAGTCTGGCAACCCATAAAGGCAAGGCTCTGCATCTCACTGCTAGTGCCTAACAGCAGTGGGCCTTCACTGCTGCTCAATAAAATAATGAGCTTTTTTAGTTTATTTTAAGTCATTATTAAGCACATTTTAAAGTTTATGAAGTTTTGTGGTTTCCTTTTATGGTGACTAGATTTGGTTACAGCTAGTCTAGTGTTACAGGATGAGAAACAGGATTAAACATGGGAACTCAAAAGAGCATCCAAAACCTCAAGACAGTGACTGTCACTGACTTTAGAGGAAGATGGGAAAATGCAGGCCTGTCCTTGGGCCAGACATCACTACAAAGCTAGAGGATAATGATTTCCATTCCCACTAGAAACATGGTCGATTACCAGCTGCTGTCCTCCACACAAAGGCCCCTGGGGAAAAGGGATTATTTCCCAATGGACCGTGCTGTGCTGGCAGCCCCTGCCTCTGTGTCACCTGTCCCAGAAATTGCATGAAGGGTCAGGTGCCCCATACTGATGCAAAGTCATTATCACAAGAGGCTGGAAGTCCAGACACTCTTAGAAACCTGCTCTGTAAAGGAAATGCCAGCTGGAGCAGTAGCCCTGAACTTCTTGTCCAGGGTTGGTTATGCCACAGCCTCGCTGTTACATCATTATGGATTTTGCAGTCAGTGTAGCCTCTAAGCAAAGGTGCCCTTTGCTTGTATAAACTAATTGAGTACATGTGTGCTTGACATTTCACGTGGCATTACCACCCTATTTCCCGTTCCCAGTGACAGTGTCGAAAGGGCAATCAATGCAGGCAAGGAGCTGGAAGTGCCGTATCCAATAGGTTAGGCCTTTCAGCTGCCAAAATGTGCTTTGCCATATCAAGTGATAGTGAATTAAACCAAGTTAACAAGCTGTTATAAGAATGAACTGATATCTCTTCTGCCTATGTCCTTCCAAATTAAAAAAAAGTTTCCTTTTAAGTTAAAAAACACAAAATGATGACACTTGAGGTATGACCTCCGTGAAACAATAAGTAAAGAAGCTCTGAATATCTCTTAAAAGTTTTTAATGGCCACACCTAGTAAAGAGTGCCTGGTAGAGAAGTTGTGTTTGTTTCAGTGACTGATGATCTATTAACAAATGAAAATTTGACTTATTTGGATTGGTGGGTTCTCACATACGTGTGCCAACCACACTATGTTTCTGAGAGCTCTATTGGTTTGGTCAAGGACCAGCTGGTTTCTGTGTACTCCTGCTCACAGCAGCATGAAGGCTGTGGGGAAGACTGCAAAGCACTGCTAGTCATGGTGTCTCCTATATCAATCATGAAACTTATCCCAGCTCTGCTTCTAGGCACCCAGTTTCTAGACCTGTCAGTCTGAGTGAGCTTTGCCAGCTGTTCGCCTGATCTGGATTTGAGCCTCCAACCATTCTGAGCTTGGATCCTTGCTAGTCAGGAGCTACTTTTCTCTTGGACAATAACAGAGCTCTCAAGACTGGTTTGAGATCTCAGTACCCCCTTCATCAGTTCAGGAAGCACTGGGAGATAGAACTGTGCCAGCAAGTGGCCTTTAGTGTGCAGCTGTCATCCTCAGATTCTCAGGCCAAGCAGAAAAGCCCTTGATCCTGTGCTGAACAGTTCAGTCCCACCTTGTTGGGACTGGAACTCACACCAGCATCCATCCCTACAGTTGCCACCTCCAGCTCCTGCAATGTTTCCCATCCAGTACTGACCACATCTGGTAAACCACCACACCCCTGTACAACTTAAAACTAAACTCCAGTAGCTACAGCATTTCTTACTTTTTCCGTTCCTAATGATTCTCTCATCCTATTTGCTCCGTTTGAAGTCTCAGCATGATTTTTCCTGAGCTGACAGCATTCAAAAGAGCTAAGGCTGGTTATTGGGGTGGAGGGGGAAAGGGAAATCAAATAACTTCCTTTCTGCTTCATGCATCATTACCAAACATCGTGTTTTAAAAAAGAAAAAAATCAGAACCATGCTGGCTTTGGCTTTAATAATATACAGAGCAAAAAAGCCAACCTACTCCCCCCCACAGCCCCATGGCACCAATGAGCTTGGATAACAAGGCCTGTAATTTTGCCTTAAACTAGCTGGATGTTTCTTTGAAGTTCAAAACTAGCTTAAGACTATTGGTTTTCGTGTTGATGTTTGTGCTTTGTCTGTCTTTCTCTGCATTTCCTGTGACTATCTAGGAAAGGAAATGCAAATTTACAGTGTACAATCTCCCTAGCTAATCCTTCACTGCTCATCAGGATCGGTTTTTCACTTCACTTTTCCTCCCTAGCTGCCAAGTCTTAAAACCAATCATCCACGCAAAGACAGCTCCGCCACGTGGCACTGCAGGGCTGTTCAGAGAGGTCAGCAACCAGAGATGTTCCACGGCTGTAGGCTGAATGTCACACACGCAAAAAAAATCAGTAATAGTGAACTGAAATGACCAAATCCTTCTGGCAGAGCTAAAAATACCAACAGATTAGAGCTCACATACTTTACCTATCTTCAAAGAGCACACTGGCTGTTAGAGCAAAACCATATTTTGCTCCTCTGTGAGGAGGATGGGATACCCACAGAAGGGACAAAGAGATGCCAATGTCCTCAGCACTGGAGCTGGTTACTCCACTGTTAAAATCCAACACCGTCAGTGAGCAACCAGGTTGCTACACGGTGTGTCATGGGCTCAGAGGACACATCTCCTCAGTTTCTCAAGAGTATGACATCTCTGTGTCATGGAAACTGTTGTCACGTTCAACTCCTTTCCTCAACACACCTCCTCCTTGCAAAAACGGGATAATAATATTTTGCTTTTGCTACTTTTGGAAATACGGACTTGGAAGGACAGAAAAGAGGAGTTCCATCTGGTGCTGCTGCTGGGCTACTCCAGAGGCTGCACAGTCAAGTGGGCTGAAGGACAGCCCTTAGTCAGGGAGAGAAAGGGGAGAATTCATAAAGCACAACACTGACACCAGCCTGCAGCAAGGTAAGCACAGTGACAAAGCTCTTAGCAAGCTCTTTCTTCTGTCGTGGAAGCAAATGCAGCCCATCTTGGAGAAAAGGGTATAAAATAATCTGGAATTTGAGAAACAAATAGACAAAACACTCCTTCCTTTCTTTGCGAAGTCTGTGATGGCAGCTGCAGGCTATGGAAATACAAACTGTCTGTTAAAGGAAAAGCCAGTAATGGCAAGATGACAATTTGCCACAGCTTCCAAAGCCTGCAGGGATGATGTTTTGTGTTAGGTGGTGCACAGGGACAAGGAGACAATGACAGAGGCAGAAAACAATATCATCCAGCTATCCTAAAGCTCCAGTGCAAGAGTCAAAGCAATTACTTCCATGGCTTCACAAACCTTTATGTTTGCACCTTTATGTTAATGTGTCAGACGTTGTTATATTAATTGTACCTTATTTTGCCCTGGGAAAAAAATATACATATATATATATGTGTGTGTGTGTACATATGTAAACACACAGTGATTTGTTTAGAGATAGGGAAACGAAACTGTGTTCTTATTTACTTTTACTCTTCATCTTTTTGTTCTGCTACTCCTTGTATTTTATTCTTTGACCAAAAATGCTCCTGCATTGACATTTCCTACTCCATATACTCTTTTCCCTCCAGAGGCCCATAGAGACAGGACCAATTTTATTATTTTCACAAGTGCCTTGTAGATTTATGGTAGATGATGCCAAAACACATCCTAAAAGTAAACATTTGTATCCATCATGGGGAAAACGAGGCATGAGAAAAGACCTGTCCAAGGATGCTCAAGAGCCCAGTGACAGTCTCTGCTTTCACCACACAGTAGCACAGATATCCCAGTTAGTTTGAAAGCATCCTTATAAATAGGCTAGAAATCATCACCAGTGAGTGGATATAAGTGCCAGAGATCCAACTCAACAGCTTGATAAATTTTAAAATGTTATCAGTCCTTGAGGCCTTTCCAGCCTTTTCCTTCCATCTTCTGCTTTCCAGCCCTGTGCTACTGGAGCGGCTAAAACCAAGCTGCTCCCACAGCACTCATCTGCTCCACAGTGCAGTTTTTTACTCTGCTAAAATATGATGCACATGACTAAAAACAATATAGTCACCACAGTTAAGAGTTGCCACGACTTCCCATGGTTTTACTGTTCTCATGCACTCTTCTCACCCATCACAGACAGGAGCAAACCCCCAGTGTGAGCAGGGAGTGATAACCCAGCCAGTCAGAGGACTGCAGGAACTCCACACCTCTCCATCATATCCAGATCCTCTAACTACTCTGCAGGCTCAGCCACTTCCTTCTGCTAGATCAGCCCTCAGCAACTGCTGATCAGGCTGAAGTCCATTCTCTTCCTACACACCCTTATTTCCTCAACAAAATCCTCATCCTTTTCCCCTCTTGTCCTCAAGTACAGCAATGCTCTCAGCACTGGATATTCCCAGTGACTGACCTGAACCATCATCTTCCTCCTCCCTGTCCTTTCTTCAAACTTTGTTTTTTCTCACAGTACCAGCTCAGATGCTTGAGCTTTACAGGTGTGAACACTCAGGCAAAAGCAAATTTTATACTCAGACACTCAAATATTTGCAGGCTACACATTTCCAGCCATCCAGCCATCCATCTGCAAACAATATGTGCAAATACACTGCTCCAAATTCACGCTGCTGTGGTCACATATGGGGAAAGTGCAGCAACGCCAGCTGATGTACGCAGTGAGTTGCCACAACATGAATTGCAAACAGCTTGGAGGAATTGTTCAATTAACAGCTTCAGGCCAAGAACTACAGACTGAAAAAAGGTTGATATTAAATGCAAACACTGAATAAATGTGTGAATTTTGCTATTTCTCTGCAGAGGAAAAAACAGAAGGAAAAGCTTGGAATAAATTCTGCACTATAATTATTTCCTCCCTTTCTCCTCCCACATCTTCTCTCCTGTCCCTTGCTGAGACACACAATTTCTGGTTTTGGTCCCTTCACCCTTCCAGAGTTCTCCCAAACTCCTGAAATTCATTTCTTGCTGAACATCTACAACACAATTTCATTTAGAGAACATCACAGAAGTTGAACTGAGCCATCTGCTTCCTAAGAGAAAAAGAAAATTATTTCTTTTATGCTTCTGCCTATGGTCTGTGGGTCACCAAATTGAGATTATTCAGGCACAAAAGCATGTAAAGATTTGTTATTTTTAGAAGAACACACACAGATTTCTTTTCTAGGATAATTAACAAGCTAATATTAAAACAAACAAACAGAAGGAACAACTAAAGTCCAGCTGCAAGCTTCCATGCTGATGGAGATATTCCTCCAATAAGGGCTGTTCTTGCTCAGAAATCCTAGTGGCACTCCTGTTTATCACTGTGGGTGCTGGGCAGCCAGTGGGGCTTGGAGCATCAGTGGACATGGTGCAACCTGCACCACACCCCTGTAGCTGCATTCTATGTCTCTGCTGAAGGGGAGGAGCATGGGTGGAACACAAATACATAAAATGCTGATAATATGTCTAGGGGCCCTAGTCCTTGATAGGATCACTCACACTACAAATGATCCAAAACACTGAAAAACACGGTCCAGTCAGTGTCCAAGTTACAGTCTGTGCAACACCCCTGCCCTTCATGGGGAGGAGTATGGGCCTGTCCATCAAAATATCTGTTAGGGACTAAAGCAGGATGTAAAACAGAAGAGCTCATGCATTTGGGGCTTTTCTCCTTTGATAGAGTTAGGTTTTCATCCAATTCTTTATTTGTCCATTAGGAAAATGAGAATGAGTCCCCAGGATTTGCCTCTGTTGCTCTGCAGTAAGTGCCACCTTTGGGCTCCCCAGCACCAGCACTGAGTATCTCCATGCTCAGTTACAAATCCAGGTCCTTCAAAGCCAGGACCACTGTGCAAAACCACTACAAGCAGCCACAATCCTTCAGCTCAAAAGGAGCAAGGAGGCCATCTGTGGAGTTGCTGCATCACCAGCACAAATAGCTGAAAACTTCTGCTAACCTTTTCCCACAGCACTCAAGCTTTTGTCAAGGGCACCCACAAGCGACTGCCTTGTGCTGAGGGCTGCTGTGGGGCAAAGGCTCACCCAAGGCTTGGCCACTACAACCAGACACGCAGCTGGGAGATGGCACTTTCCATTCCCATTTCCCAAAAGGATATTTAAATGTGCTGGAAAGCTTAATTTTTCACAACAGAGCCAGAAATAAAAGCACGGGACCGAGACACGCTCCTGCCCAGACCTCCCCTGCTGGATGCAATGGCAGCTGTCAGGAAGCATCAGAGCAGTTGGGCATGAGGCCAGCGGCACCTCCCAGTGGGTCCCTGCACATGGGGAGGGCAGCCCTGGCACAGGGCAGCCCCAGATCCACTGCCACATACCTGTGCCAGAAAAGTCATCCTCACAGGCAAAGATAAATCCCAATTCAGCATCCAAATAGTAGAAAGGAGGAAAAAGAGAAAAAAAATACAGTGAAGAGGAAAAAGCAAAGAATAAAGCAGAGCAGCATTCAGTGTTTCTGTGCAATTGCCTCGAACAGAGCAAGGATGGGTAACACACTGTAAATAAGCAACAAAATGTGCCCTCTACATCGATGGTTCACAAGAGAGAGAGATTTTTGCACATAAGCATGTGCACACATGTGAAGGTGGTCACACACAGAGATACTTGGGGACAGAACCCAACCTCAGGTCTGTCAGTAAATATAAGATATGTTTGCAAATATGAAAAGCTGGCAATGAAAGCAGAATGTGGCCCAGAAAGACCACAAGACATAGCTGAATAGAGTTTCCTTTTTCCTTTGTGCACACAGGCATGTACTAGCTCGTGAAAAGAAATACAAACCAAAGCAATTCTTCAAACGTAAGGATGAGTCTCCAACAATTTTCTAGAAGTTCTGCTGAAAATTATTACCAGGTATCGTCATGCAATAGCACAGTTTGAAAAATCTTCAGCAAAGACCAGGGATGCAAAAAACATTTAACAGAACTCAAAATGCTTTTACAGTGTTTTGAAAAGCAGCGATTCTCCTACAGTTGTGTGAAAACATTCATGGCTAGTCAAGCTCACATACTTCAATTAGAACTTTGTTCATTCCTTAATGACTAATAAATAGTAATTAATGAGTTCCACTCCATGTATTACCACTTTCTCCTCTCCTTATTATTATTTATATGCTTTGCCCATATAAGCCAGCTAACTAAGCACTTGTAAAGGACAAGTCTTCTTCAGCTGATAGGTGGAAAGTAGTAAAATATTAATATTATTAGCACTCTAATCAAAACAGAGATGATAATGTGCTTATATCCAGGAATTAGCTGTTTCAGGGGGGCTATCTGGCAGCTATACAAACCATGAGATCATGTCTTTTGTGTGCACGTGTAATGTACTGTACAAAGGAACTATGTTATCCTGCATCTCTTCCTTGCATACCTTGCCTGGAGCAGTCTGCAGTGAGGTACAGCAGTGAGCTTGTGCTTGTTACCTTCAGCATCCTGTCCCACAGCCTAGCCCAGTGGCTGCCCATCCACCTCCCTCCATGTGCTCCAGTGAATCCATTCCTGATCTCCTTCCAAGCTGAATTGCATAATGGAGAAAAATTTAATGACAGGAGAAGGAGGGAAAAAGAATCCAATGATATGAGATATAAGCTCAATGACTCAAACTTTGAGAAGATCCTGGTCAATAATGACCTTACAATTCAACTTTTTTAACATCATCCTGACAGCAACACATTCTGGACACTGAAATACCTTGGCATGTACCTGTGTTCCCTTTAGCATCCCCAGCCAAAGGCTCCAGGACAGAAAACACATTAGACTAAGTACAGCCTAGAGTACAACCCCACTCTGCTTGGGCAGAGCCAGAGGAGCAACCCAAGAGGATGTCTTCAGTCCTGCAAAGCTGGAAAGCCATGTTCAGGTAGGAGTGCTACTGCCTCCAGGCAAGGTGGGCTCAAGGCTCCCAGGATCACATGAAAGCAAACACACTGAGGCAGGACATGGTACAAATATAATTGAACACTTGACCAACGACTCAAAACCTCTGCAAGGGTCTTTCTCCAAAAGCCTCCTGGAGAAGGGCTGTAATAGGTCACGTATGTCCAACACTAAAATCTCCCTGACTACTTTCACATTTTACCTGCTCCACCTTGCATTCCTTTCATACCCTCAAAATCAGCCCTGCCATAAAACACATATAATCAGATTTCATACTATTGCAGTGGCAGTGTGAAAGCTTTCAAGCTATTAAACTTGCCCTGCTGATCTCTATCATTTTATATACTACACCGTGCTAATGACTGGATGGCAGTGTCATGTTAACTGGGCAATTTGCATTTTTGCTTCCCAGCACAAATGCATCATGCAGATCCCAAAAGCCTGCAGAAGGAAGGTGGTAGGATGCTCTGCCCCAAAAATAACCCCATGCAATTGTATTCTTGCCTCTGCAACAAGACAAACTGAAACCAAAGACAAGAAAAACACAGAGGAAAAGCAGTCAAAGAATGCAACAGAGTATGTGACTTTTCTGTGATGACATGCTTGAAGAGTCTTCATGTCTCATTCCCTCTCTGCTCAGTAGAAGGAGGGGACTCTGCCAGGTCATTGTGCATGAAAGCTCACCACAAATGGGACCCAGCTCGAAGGCCAGATATGGAGCTCAGAGCTTAGTGGCCTGAAGATCATACTGGGTCAGGCTGAAAGAAACAATCCAAAGAGCACAGCCCTGCAGCTGAAAAAACGTCCATCCTTTTGTTCTTGGAAGAAATGCAGATACTTGATTTCACATTTTGATTTGTCCTCACTTTGAAGTGTGTCCAAGATTCAAGTATTGTCTTCTCCATTAAGCAAGCTAATCTGCACCATCATCTCTGTACCCAGCTCCATGCCTTGCAAGAAGGCAATTGGAAGCAAGACAGGCAGGACATGTCCTGTAAGAGGGTCATTTCCCTGCCCCCTATTAATGATTACCAAGGCCCTGGTGCACAGAGTTAGGCTGTCATCTAGTGGCAAGCAAGCAGCCCGCAATTAAATCTCATTAAGAGACCAGCACTTCCAGAGCTGTGCAATGTTATGAAAGTCTACAAGCTCTTTGCCATCCTCACCTCTCCTCTCCCTGGAGACCTCTGCATGGCAAAGACAGTAAGTCTTTGTGGCATCACTTCTGCAAAGAGAATTAATCTTTTAGTACTGTCTGATAGTGAAAATTTAGACTCGTCTCCAAATTTGTCAATGCCCTTGAAAATGACCAGCTGCCACACAGAGCTTTGTTTTGTATTTAAAGCTACTTTGCCCCCTCTTTGGAGGGGCAAACTGCCAATCCAGCCAAGAGCATCCTAGGTCAGTTATGTGCAAAACAACCAGAACAAAGGGAGGAAATATGGAATTTTTCTTCATTCCAGCTCTTGCTCACTCCACAGGCAATACTCCAGTCATTAAATCAGTGTCACAGGCTGCATCTTAGTGCAGTAATAACTCCTCACCTGCCTTCACTGGTGGAGCAACAGCCAGCACTCACCTGGCAAACCCCAGTGCTTCCAAATTCCAATCAACTGCTTTAGAGGCTGCTGTTGCTCCATAGGACAACTTTTTTGAGAGGATATTTTATTAGCAAGAATTCTTTGTCACTGTCTCCTGTCCCTGGCACAGGCAAATTGCCATTGCCTTAAGTATGGGAAGGACATTCAACATCCTCTCCTATCTTATAAAGTCAGATATGTCTAGAAGCACTCCAAAATCATCTTCCTACCCTTGCAGGTCATACAGTGGTTATAACATCATTACAGGATTTCATACAGCTGGTTTAGTTTTTTGCACAGTCTTTTTCTTAATATCCAATTCAAAAAACTGATTGCAAGTCTAAAGTTTTTTACTTTCTGTATTATTAACCACTCAGGAGCTTTGCTGAAGAGTACCTGAGTGCAGTCTTCCTGCATATTCCCCGCTCAGACATCCAGCCTAGCAACATTTTTAAGACTGGGCAAAAATTTTCACACAGCACCATTTTTTCCCCCCCAAAATAAAGCAATTTCCCCCCCTTCTCTGAAAAAATATGTACCACCCATAAGCAAAAAACTCTGCATTCATGAAAGGCTCATGAAAGCAATGAAAAAAAGCAGACTGCTTCTGTGTAAAATACTAACCAATCCATATCTCCCTGATCTACCACTGTCATTCTCTTTTGGAAGAATTGCCATCCAGCTCCAGTCATTTTGTCCCTGTCAGGTCAGATTGGATCAGCTCAATGAGTGCTGCTTTTATTTGCAGTCATGTTTGAAACAGATAAATCAGGCCAGACATCAATGGAAATATCCCAATCAAGTGAGTGTCTCAGAAGAAAAGTGTGTGTGTACAGGGCAGCAGCATTTGAAGAGATTAGCAGGTTTATTGCTTCTTACACAGAACAGTGGATGTGTGTTCACTGAAGTGGGAGCAGTGCAGTGTCCTCTTAGCCTCAGGAGGGAGGGATCTTCAGCTCTCCACCACAGGAATCCTGAGCAGCAATGACTGCAGGAAGAGTTTGCCAGTCCCCCTGCAGGGCACAACTCAGCAAGTCATCAGATCTTCACAAGGGAGCAAATAACATTTAACTCTATTCTTGTACCATCTGGGATACCCCTGGACCTTACAGGACACAGAGTCCATAACACACAATCAGAGCAAGGGTCAGTGTGGTCCCTGCCCTCCTGGCAAAGCTCAGCTCGTACCAATTACTGTATGCTGCTCTTCAGAGCCAGGGACAATCCCAACAGATAATGTGGAATGCCAAAACAGATACTTCAACTATCTTCAGCGATCAACAGGGCATGACATGACCTCAAACTACACACCATGAGAAGACACTAACTCTGCTTTCACACTTGCCCCTGACTGGACCTTAAGGGACTGCACCTCTCTCTGTAGAAAGCACACTGGATATTACAGAGTGAGGTCCCCGTGGCTCTGTGTGTGACAGTGAATAAGAACTGGTTCCACTTGATGACTGCAGTTCTCTTATCAAATAGTCTCTTGTCCCTAGGCATTCTGTCCTCAATCAAATTAAGAGACAATGGACTGAATAAAAACATACAGTTAAAAGAGCATTTTTCTGGGGAACATAATTTTCCTGGTGACTCAATCTGTGAAGCTCAATAGTGTCCAACACCACAGAGCAGAATGCTTTGTAGATTCCTTGACCTCAGTGTTTCAAATGACAGATTTATCTGCTTTGTCTCCTGGGGCAGGAAAATCACACCAGGTTCTCTCAGGGCTCTGACTGCAGAGCAGTTGGTGGCCACTCACTCGAGTGAGGCTGACATTCCCTCTACTATAGGCAAAACCATTTACGAGGTGATTCTTAAGACCTCTGCAACTCCACAAAGAAACAGTTTTCAAGATCTTCTGGACATCACTCAACCAGCAAAACCATGAGTCCAGAGAGGTCTGGTAGATCACCTCCTATGTGCACTTCCAGCATTAAAAACAAAAACACATTTCCTAACCCAATGTGACTGGAGCAGGCCAAGCTACATGCTATTTCTGGAAACATGCCTTGAGCAACACTTTCATTAATCTACAGCTGTTTGAGCAAATTATTAAGGCTACAAAGCTACAGATCTTTTCCCTTTAAATCAAACATAATTGTAACTGAATAGTTCTTGTGGGCTTTGAAAGTCTGCTCCTGGAGCAGGAAATGTGTAACAGCCACTGAAAGTACAATTTATGGTTGGATTTTAAACATAAGTAAACAATGCAGGCATCCTACGTGCAAATATAACTGAAGCATCAGCCTTAGACACTCAGCAGATGGTAGTCTCCATACCTTTGCACTTAAACACCTGCAGTACAGCACTCCAGCTAGCTCTAAATCCCACCAGGTTCGCCTCCAGGGTCTTCCCTTCTACCAAACGTGCTGATGCTGATAATCATGAGAGGATGCACCAGGCAGCCCAACAATCCCTCTTTTTTGGGGCTGGTTCATACATTGTTTTGTCTCTTCCAGGTACAGTAGAAAAAGACTCCTCAGGGAAAAAAATACCCCTTAATACATTTTTTTATGTAGCACTTGGCACCATGGAGACTTAGTCTGAAACTTTTGGGCACCTCAGCTATGAAGAGACTAGAGACTCCTTTAGAGTGGCAAGAGGCTTTCCAGGGAGCTGATAACAAGTGGCACTTTGGGAACACAGAAACCCACCCAAAAGCAGAAAGCCTCTAACAACCAGTTCCTGAGGAGTAGGAAAGCCCTACAATTCATCCTGACTCTGAAGCATCCTGCACCACTCCAATCTTTGGGGCTGACTGCTGTTCTGGTAAGCCTCATACCACTTGCTTCCAAAAGCAGGAAGGATAGGAATCTCCAGGAGAAGTTCGAGGTTTAGGAGTGACCTCAGGTCCATCCTGCAGATCCTTCAGCCCTTGAACCTCTGCTACAATGCACCTACTATCCACACCAGCCAAGTCTTGTCATCTTACACTTCCTGTGTTTCACCCAGGGGAAGACTCCTCCTTCCTCCTCTATCACATCCCTTCCAACTTAATCTCCCTTTCTTCCCCTGCTTCACACCCAATTCTTGCTTGCCTAGGGTGACTTTAATCTCTCCCACACAATGTCACACACAGGCAGCAATCCTTGCTCCTCCATATCAAACACTGTGGGTGTAATCCTCTGTTCCACATTTCTACAGAACTGCGTTCCTTCTCCTGCATCCGTCCTTTTCCCTCTCCTCCCACAGTCACACAGTCGTAGATGCTTGTGCTGAAGGGCTTGGAGAGACTGGCACACCACTCTGACAGGCACGTGGGATATCTAGCCTTTCCTGCACACTTGCTACAGAGCAGTGCAAGCCCCAAGTAGATGTTTAGCTCATTCTAAATTCACTGACAATCTCTCCCAAAGAAAGCTGGGACTTCCTGTGAACTACATAGCAAAAATAAAATAAAATTAACAAAATTTCATTTTCAAAAGCACCATAAATATTTTCTTGTGGTCCCGTATCTAGTGCTCCTTGCTGTGGCTGCTGTTCCACAGAAGCCCTCAAAGCTGCTCCCCCTTTCCCACCAGCCATGCCTGGGAGCAACACAGCATCAATAGGATTTGCGTGGGGGTGAATATGCTTTCTCATCTCTTTTTATCTTTTTGTCCCTTAGCACTTGCTCCATTAGAAGATTTTCTCTCTTATGGCATTTCAGTTCAGCAAGCTGCACATCATCCCAGCCCTTCCACAGCACTGCTCAAACAGGGGCTGGAGACACCCAGTGAGACCCACAGAGGGCTGACAGAGCTTTGATGATGTGGGTACAATTCTCTCCCTGCTCTTCTGCAAACCCAGATGACTAATGAAGTATATTACATTCTCAGCAAGTGTTTTGTGCTTTCTGTGTCCTATCTGATCCAACTGCTTGCTGCTTAATGAACTGGATGAAAAATATGTCATTGGAGACTTTGATCCAAGCTTCAATAAATTTGGTGAAGTCATATCAGCAGAGGCTTTGGCCAAAAGCTAGTAAATATCCTAATAGTCCAGAAAAACAAGGTATTTATTCTGATTCCAGGCATGCTATCTTAAATTCAGATTGTTTCCACTGGATTAATTCTGTAAGGTAGAGAGGGAAAAATGCTCTTAGTGTTTTCTATAGTCTGTCTCAATCAGGCAAGGAACATTTGTCCCTTTCACAAATGAGAGTATTCTCTACCTTACTAACCCTTTGAGCTCCCCAGTGTCACTGGTTATGGTGTGGACAAACACACCCAAGTCCTCAAGTCTTGCACGTTGCCAGCAGGAGAACAGTCCATCACTCTGATCACCTCATCACTGCTAAATCGATAAAGTCTGAACCTAAGGCACCTGGAGACACCTGACATCACTAGAACTATTCCCTTGATACCCCAGTTCAAGGATCTCTCTCACAGCTGACAACTGAAACAAGATGCAGGAGGCCAAGGGGAACCCACATAACTTCTGTTTTCATTACCACCCCAGCCATCTGGGCTCAAACCTGCACATTTCCCCAGCCAGCCTTCCAGTTCTACAGAGCAAGGATTTAAGGCTTCCAGTAACATCTCACACTGCTCATCCCTCAACCTCCTGATTGACTTGTCCCAAGAGTTGCTCAGCAAGGCCAAAACTGGCATCATACCATTAAATTAGTTCCGGTTTAGACGAGGCTTTCACTGCTAGGCTACTGTGAGGTGTGATCATGGAGACAAGGTTGGTAGGATCAAGTCAAGATCCTCAGTCAGATTCCAGACCCTCATCACTTATTTTTTCCCTAGATAAGCAGAGACAAAGGCCAAACCTTTTCAGAAGCACTTTGCTGAAGGAGCAGGAACTTTCTTGACAAATGATCTTTCCACACTTGATTAAGAACATTGTACAGCACCTGGATGCTCTGAATGAGGAAAATAAGCAGCAATTAGATGCTAACGAAACCCTTTAAGATGAGAGAGAATGAAGATGTGAACAGAATCTCCTCTCAGGTAAGTACCACATAGGAAATCATGAATACAACCTACTTAGATATAAAGGCTCTTTCCATTACTCCTCCTTCCCCACTTACTGGCTGCTGCTGGTGGAAAGATTGGCTAAAAGATTCCTCTAGAGCCCAGGTAGAGCTGAGAAAACTTTTCTTTATCCTGAACCTTTACCCTTGAGCCCTTCAGCATTGCAAATTAAAAAGAGCCCCAACCCTTACAGTTAAAGATTCATTCATTGCTTTTGCTTTCTTAAAAATTTTTTAAAAAATTACTAGAAGTGTTATTAGCAAAGCCAGCTTGTACCACCTGGGCCTGAATGGATCCATGCACATGAGTAATCAAAGACCAACTCCAGGGCCCTGAATCCCACCTCAGTTGTCCTCCTCTTCCTTCTTCATCTGCCTACTCCCTCCCACTGCACTGATGGCTACACTAAACATATAGCAAGAAGAAAAATTAAAATTCTAAGTAGCTTGCCAATCTCAGCATTAGTTTCTTCACTGTAAGATTCAGAGTGTAAAACTGCAGCCTACTCCTTCTCTCCATCATTTTATGTGCTGCCTCCAACACACTTCCTATCCTCCTCCACCATTCCTCTTTCCTGGGAACCCCCTCATAGCTACCCAACTACTATTTAAAAGCAAGACTTCATATGTGGTATCAGACATTGATGCCTGGAAAGGCTGACCTGGAACAGAGACTAGACAGAGCAAAAGGAATAAAATAAGTATTTATCATGACTTGCAGCTTGCTCCCCAAGCAGAGTTCTGAGGTTGTGTGGGCTCCAAACACATCTCCTTCCTGCAATGTGGTCCATTAATAAATCAAACAGGACTGACAGTGCTGCAGTGTCTCCCAGCTTTGTCTGAACCCTGGGTGCCCCTCAGGAGGGCTCTGCTCAAACCCTTCATCATTACTGCCTAGATACTTTTCCCTTCCTGCTGGGGGAGTGAGGGGTTAAGGCAGCATCTTCTTCAGTGATGCAAAAGACATCTTTTTTTTTTTTTCTGATAGGATCAGCATCTGCTAATGAGGTACCATTGTTTCAGACAAGTTCTGCCAGCCTCTTGAAAATGCTATTTTGATCCTTCCTGAGCCTGTACATGCAGCTTTAAAATTGCATGCATGGCTAAACAGAATCCACTTTCATCCACATCAGAAAAAAAAGGAGATGCCTGCCTTCCTCAGTGCACTGGCTTTTTCAAACTTAATTTCTCTTTCTAGTACATTTCTTGAAAACCTGACACATCTTCTACATGTTCCTAATAGACAGTCACTTTATATGTCCTGGGGTAATGTTCTTCCAATTTTCCAAAGTATAATCATCAGCAGAGATGTTCTCTAAAACAAATCAGACAGGCACAACATACTGTCCACCCTGCTTTTATGAATTACACTCTCACTGGGGAATGGTACTAAATCTATTTCATTCCACTAGGACAGCAGGACCACAACTAAGCAGCCCCAGCTATATTACCAATATTATTAGTAAAAAGGTATTAATATTTAACATGGCCATTAGCACCACCAGCGTGGGAAGGAACCCAACTAATATTATAAGGACTGTAAAAAGTGGTTCAGAAAGAGACTACACATGGCTGAATACCATCAGGCAATTCAAAGGATGAAGGAGGCCTCAAGCAGAGGAGTATTATAATTGGTTGCAGATTATCCCAACTGGCTAAATTGGGATTATCTCTAGAAGTTTGTGTTTAGCTCAAATTTTTCACAGAGAACAGTAGAGGAAAAGTAGTCCCACAATCTTAAAGTGAATAATGAAATACTGCTTTGGTTGTTACTGCAAGGAGAAACTAGCATTTACCAAATGCTATTTATCTTCTTCCTCACACAGGTGCAGTGAGGCCATACAGGGGAACATACAGGAATTTTATCTACCCTCTCCTGCACCTACCCAGCCTTGTTCCCTGGGCTGTATTCATGAAATCACCATCCGCTCTGCTCTCCTACAAAACACTGGCACAACTCAGAGGTCTGAAAGGTTTTTAAATCCTAACACTCCTGTTGCTGTGTACCTACACAAGGAAGTCCCAAGTAAGGATCCCTTTAACTCTCTTGCTAGTTCTGTGATAAGAATCACAAAACACTTTTTATTTGGTGAAAACCACAGAACCACTTAGGTTGGAGAAGACCTCAGAGATCATCAAGTCCAGTCTCTGACCAGACACCACCTTGTCAACTAGACCATGACACCAAGTGCCACATCCAGTCTTTCCTTACACCCTTCCAGGGACGATGACTCCACCACCTCTCTGGGAAACCTGTTCCAATGCTTTGACAACCCTTTCTGTGAAGAAATCCCCCCTAATGTCCAGCCTGAACCTCCACTGACACAGCTTGAACCCATGTCCTCTTGTCCTGTCAAAAAAGAAAGCAAAACACAAAACAAGGCACATTCCTGCCTGTGTTCCACCTTGGTTATTATAGAGCCAGGTAATAGGTTATCTGTCATATGTCATTTATGTCCCATGAGATGAGGAGAAATAAATTACCTGCTGTCCTCATCTATCCACCTATGTTAAGCCATCTCCTTACCCTTTAGCAGAAAGTGATTTTCCCATGCTGGGACTGTGATTCTCTGCTTTATTTGCAGCTTCTAAACCTGGCTGCATTTAAAGCACACATCAGAACCCAACTGTCACAATTCAGAAGAAGTCATCAAAAGCTTGCCAGAAAAAAGAGCAGAGAGGTTTTGTTTGCTTAATTAAAACTGGCTTGATAATGGAAATCATCATGGTACATCTCAAATAGCAATTAAGAAAGCAGGATGTGACTGCTGGCTTTACTCAAAACATGAGCTAAGCCTTTTCTGGACTCCAGTAAATCCAAATAATGATGACTTAGCCCAGTATGGAGTAAAAACAGCCCAGCACTGTCAGTCTAATTTTATCCCAAGTCACACCACATTTACATATTCTCTGTGGTCCTAAATTTATGCACACACACAAATAGTGTCTAGTTTTGCAAAGGAAATGACAGAAAAATCTTCAAAATGTGATCCAACTGCAGAGGAAAATTTCAAAACCACTGGTAAATTAAATTTTTCCTTTCGATTCCTTAATTTTTGATCCTGTGGCTTGAGTTTTCAACACTCCAGCCATGAGTTTTGAACTGGCAGCCCAGGGAACGATGCCAGACAGAAGGACTGAGAGGGCAGGAGTCTGGCACTCCATGTTCATTCCATTAGCAAGAGCTTTGGCCTGAGCCAAGGTAATCCCCAAAGCCACTCTGAGGCTCCTGAACTAAGCTGATTGACACCAGGTAAAATCCAGCCATGGGCACTTACACACGTGTCCATACAATTACACTTCCCTCTGCTCAGCCTCTGAGGGGACCAACTGGGAATGCTGATCTCCTGGAAACAGTGCCCCCAGTGATCCATTCAGCACAGCTCAATCCATGATATATTCAATACATGATCCATTCAATGATGCTCAAGAGGCATTTTCCTCAATTTACTGGACTCTATGTTGTCTTAGAGCACTCTCTTTTCCATTATGAGACTCTGTCTTTTGCTGCTTAAATCTCCACCAAATTTGAATGGATTCTCCATGTCAGGTGTTTGCCTCAGGCTACACATAACGCTGGCACATATACATCTGTGCATAGACACAATTTGGGAGGAGGCATGAGATTTCATGTGAAGCAGTTCAGCTGTTTCCCAGGCTAGTGGTAGAAGGGCTGAGCTCAACCATGTCCAAAACATCCTCGTGACCCCAAACACTCCAGTCACCTGACATATCCCCAAACTTCAACTTTGCACTCAGTCACTTCAGGTCACTTTGCTCTCTGACTGTCACACATTGTAGTGCAACATTTTGCACACTGTACAGAACATTCTCCCTGTCCCAAGAACTAGTTTGGCTAGCTGTAATTTTAGGGGTGCAATTGAGATCTTTGTTTCTGTCAGCAACTGAAAGCAGGAACAATTCTGTGGATCTACATATCATTCCCCATGACACAGCTGAAACATGAAAGTGTTACAGCTGTGGCACAAGATTGGTGACAGATGACAGGTCTTTGCTGAGGATGAGAATGAAGGACAGCACAGAGGTATAAAACACTTTGATAAAGCCTGATGTTAATTCAATTGGCTCTGTAAACTTTTAACGAGGACTTAAAAATCTTTTCCAGGGCATCACAATGCCCTTTATCATCTTCCTTTCATGCAGTCACCAGGACACGTGGCAGCACCTCCCAGACTCTGTTTATTATTTTCATTACTTCAAACTGCAGCCCTAATGAGAAAGTGTTTGCTCCCACCTCACTTCTCTTTGCTCCATTCTTTGTGTTTGTGCATGGGAACAGGATGCATCCCAGCAGCAGCAGATTTCAGACATGGATATTGAGAAGAGATAAGATAAATTTCTTAAAGAAATAGAAAAAGCAGACCATAGCTTTTGACGTGATTAGACTGGAAATCACAATCTTGAGCTTTGAAACTCCCTCGGTACAGAAGCAGTTGCTCACATGGGTGAGCCAGGAGCTGATCCAGATGCAGGGATGTAGCCAATGGTAAATGTAGGTGGACAGAGCTCAGCCCTCTCCCATTCCAGGCCAGGTAAACCTTGTCTCCACAGAGCACAGAAGAGAGGGCACATTTGCTTTGCCACTGCTGCATCAATGGCCATAGGGTGCCTGGTCTCACTAACCCACATTCCTGGCAGTGCTGGTCCCACACCTTCCTCCTGAACACAGCACCCTCCTTCCCTCAGTACAGTACATACACAGTGCCAAGGTGATTCATGAAGTTCATTATTGAATCGTAGTGCCTTGATTTCAGAAGCTGCACTAACTGACAAAAGCAGCCATAAAACACATCAAATGTGACCATACTGCTTTTGGAAAAAAAATCCAACAGTCAGAAAATGACCAGTATAAAACACCCAGAAACCGAGAGATGTGAACAGCAAACAGAAGTAGTAGCTTCATGCAAACTGAAGTAAAGACTCCCCATAGACTACAGAAGGCAATGAAAGAAATAAAAAGGAGACTCAGTCTAGCTTTGAATCTCATTTTCTCTTTTTGATTTGCTGCTGATTTTTCCCTCCTCAAATTTCAATCAAATATTCACTGGCACTGCTTTCAGTGCAAATAACCAACAGGTAACCTAAGAAGTGTGGCACAGTTCTGCTTCATAGCTCATATAAAATCTTGCTATTTCAAAAATCTATGACTTACTGGGACGTGTTAGAACTTGCCAGTCTTATGATACTGTATGGTAGGAAAGTACATCCCAGTTAGTAGAAGAGAAACAAAATGCGCACATTGTTACTGCAGTCTCTGATATGCTGCTGAAAAGAAGTTTCTGAGAGAATTAAATAATTTCTACACAACAGAGAAAGAACAGACTTTCAGCCCTACTACGCTTCCACTCTGTTTGCCTCTCTCAGTAGCACTGCACACAGTCGGATGAAAAAAAAAAAATTTGCTTAAGGACTCTTTACCTCCCAATGCTTTCAATGAAGAACTGTGAGGTTGACACAGGTTTCTCACCTGAAATAGCTCATAAGTGCTCAGGTTAAGTCAAAGAAGGTCAGATGTAGCAGACTACTTCTCAGGTCAATGAAAACACACAGTAAAATAAAAGGAAAAGATGAAAATAATTAGTTGATCTCTCTCTTGATTTAACAAAGGGGGAAAAGAGCATCTCCACACATGTTCTGACTTTAGGAAACCTCATAACTTGTCTCAGCTTCAGAGTGCTTCCACCAAGGGATCACCCCAGCCTGTTGTTCCATGTAAGTCTTCCTACCTTCCCATTGTGGGATATCAGCAGTACCAGCTGCAACATCTCCCTCCCAGATTCACTCTATACAACACTACTTTCCTGGGTCCATGCTTCCAGGTTTTTATTCTATTTCTATCAAAAATACCCATTATTAACCATATCAGGCAGAAGTCTCACAAATTTGAAGGAAGGCACCTCATGTTCTTCATCTTCCCTTCCTATATCAAAAATACAATGTGAGAAATGGAAGTCATTGGATAACATTTTTCAGACCCTTCAAAATCCACACAAGCAATTCATCCATCACTCACTTGAAATGACCAAAACAAAACAGTCTTAAACTAAGCAGTAGCACAGGGGAGTCCTGTAAGCTCTCTCCCAAACACCACAAGCTGGCAGTTCAGGGATGGCACCACAGGTGATGCCAACACCAGCTGTCTGAGGTTCCTCTCACCTGTGCAGGTCTGCCCTGGCACTCAGCAGGGCAGCAGTGGTCCAGGGCAGAGCAGGGCAGGGCTCACCAGCTCAGCAAGCATGTGTGGGCATTAGGAAAGGTCACACATTTTCATTAAGGGACTGTCAAAACCTGTCACAAGCCTCTGCTCCACTCCCTGCAAATCTGTTAGAGAGGGTCACACTTTGGTTAATTATGCTGAGCCCGAAGCAGTGCTCGCAAGGCTTCGCCTCCCTCGCACGCCATCCTAAGTGGTCTGAGCCCAGAGCCCTTTGATCAGAATTGATGGGAACTGCGACTGTGCTTCCATGGGAGATCCCCTTAACATCCATCACCAGGCTGGATTCAGAACACATTGATAAATCAGTGACAGAGTTGAATTTTAGTTCATGATCTAGACATTGGTTCCAATAGCTTATCTGGGGTCTGTTCAATCTTTGCTCTACCCAGTGCAAGGTTAAATAAGGGACCTGCCTCTGTCCTCTGATCACTTGGGAATCTTACAGAAGATAACCCTTTGTCTAGTACTGACATCATATTCCCACTGTTTAGCTTCTCCCCATGAAAAGACCAGGAGAGACTGAACAGGGGTTACCAACAAAAAGAACCACAGTCATTGAGCAGGTGCATGGCAGCAGGTCATATCTCAGCTGCCCCTTGAACTATATCTGGGAATAAATCTGAGGGACTCTAAGCATAAGTCTCCAAAAAGATGGAATGTAACACTAACCCTGTTCCACTCCTTCAGCCACAAAAAATATAGTTTGCTGCTGGGTTGCTCCAGTAACGGGTAAAAGAGATTGAAACACACTGGCAAGACATCCCAATACAATCTTTGAGTATAGATAGATATAAAAGTATATTTCAATAAATGTTATGGACACACAAAATCAAAAATCTAAATGCTACAAAGAGATCAAGGGTTCAGCAGCATCTTACATATACAGCTACCCTATCCCTCCCTCTCAGCAACAAAACTTTGCACATCCAATGAAAGACACTGTTTTAGAAAAATATGGTCTTTGCTGATGATATATTTTGAATATTCTCTTCATTAAAAATAAAGCATAATAAGCTTCCATAATAACAGCAAGACTAAAGGAATCTCCCACTACTAACCCCCAAAGTAATTTTGCAATACAGATTTTTTAATATTCTTTTTTTTAAATCATTATTGATTTTCTTTTTGGAACGATTAAATCTTCAATTAAGCGCTGTTTTTATGGGAAAAATAATTGCATCATTATTATTTCCACTTAAATATGTTCTTGCAGTGCTTCAGGGCAGCTCTAGTTTTCTTCTATCTTCTTCTTCCAGGGAAAGAGCAACCTCACAGGTAGAACCTGTGCAGTCAGACACTGCACTGAGGCAGGGCTTCACTTCCTTCCTCTGATTTTGCTTTGCTTTTCAGCAGAATTGCCTATAAAAAAAAACCCCATCTTTCTTATTATTTTTGCTAGTTCATATAAAGTTCTAGTTTCTCTAGACACTGATAAGGAACAACTAGAAAAAGGATGGACATATTCTACTATTAAATCAAAGTCTGGAATGTTTGCATTTTCCACAGATTTCCTAAAAACAGGAATGAGCAACAAAAATGTCTTCCAGCAAAATATGAAAACTGAAATAGCAAGTATTTTCAATAATGTTTTGCTTCATTTGAAAAATCATTTCTCCTAGAAAACAAATTTTGATTAAAATATTTTAACAAGACACATGGCCTTTCTATGAGATATAAGCTGTGCAGTGTACATGAAAGGAGACTGATTCCTGGCTTTCTCACTGGGGCTTTCTACAATTTTCTTTTGCTTTCATTTCAAACAAAGGTCAACATAAAGAGAAAAATATTGGAGCTGTTCTCTGCATGTGGGAAAATGAAAAAGGAAAAAGCACAACTGTCAAGGTTCTGGCAGAAATATCAATAAATTAAACACTGTTTCTGTGCCTGATAAGTGCCTACCAGTCTTGGTCTACAATCTGGTCTCCTGTGGGATAAGCACAAAAATATACAAGCAATAATATCCCTACTGTAACAGTCCATATCCTTCATTTCTGAATCTCTATTGCAGATGAGTAGTCACCTGTGCAGTGTCAGCTGCTGTCAACAAAGTCCCCATGCCTGCCACTGGGATGTCCCATCCTGCACATGCCCAAGTCAGCAGCATCAGGAAAGCCAAAGTGTGGGCAGCACTGGCCAAGGCAGCTGCTTTCCTTGGTTGCCAACAAAGGGCAGAGGCATTGCCACAACCCTGGAGGAATTGGGAGATCTCAGCTCGACATCATCCTCACCCTCATTCTGCTGAGGCATCCCTGTTCAAGGCAACATCCCACCAGCAGCACATGGAGGGCTTGCAGGGGTTTCCATTTTGGGTGACAGGCAGACAGATTTGATTCACCTTCAGTCAACTAAAATTTTTTTTGAAACATCCCTGAATTGAAACATCCCTGAATGAAAACAATATCAGCAGTCTCAGCAAGCCAGCCCCACTGAGCTGGCTTGAATTGGCATTGTACCTTCTCTTTCATGAGCATAGAAGCCAAGAGTTGAGGTGGCAAAGTTTGGAAGACAGACATGCCTCTTACGTAAGCTCTGCTTTAGACAAAATCCAATAATTAATTTCCACCCAGCAAACAGAACTCTTTGCAATTCCATCCCACATGAGGTCAATATCACTTTTCATTTAATTTCCTCTGTGTCCAGGATGTCCCTCACTTTCTTCATTCCACAGTTAATTACTGTAATACATTCCCTAGTTCTGCAGCTTTGATTTTTTTTTTCCAGCCACAACAAATCACTGCAAATGCAATGCAAGCAGATCCCTCAGGTCCAGTTCTCAAACACCAGCTTTTAAGATGTGTCAAAACTGTCTGGGAAAGTTTCCAAGCACTGTATTGGGGTGTTTACCTGCTCTCTACCAAGGAGATGCAGCTCCTCCATCACTAGTTTTCCTGGAGTCATGAATTCCCTGCCAGATAAAGCACAGGCAACAGGCACAGCTGGGAACATGGGATGCATGTCTAGCAAGCTAAGTGAGGAGGCCACTGATTTCCTACCACCAGCAGCAGCATAGTCAGGTCATGATGAATCTTCCTCCTTTTGGCACCCACATTGACAAGCACTTGGGCTCAAAGGGACTCAAGTGCTCCAGCTGGGTCCGTAGAACTTTTGGAACTCAGCTGCACTGCCCGAGCCCCTGAGTTCCACAGAGGCTGTTTGCAGTTGTAACCCCCTCAGGGAGGGTGCTGAGGCACCACAGCTTTACCACTACTACAGCATTTTATCTTCTCCAGCCCAGCTTCGTGCTGGTTTCACAGGTTGCCAAGAACTGGCAACTTAGCTCTGCCTGCAGCAGCTCTAGGAAGGATTAACCTTTCCAGCAAGCTTGACCCCTGTTGTCCCCTATGATACCCTTACACCATCTCAACCCTGCAAGAACTAATGGAACACACTAATCCAGGTGGTTTAACTTTACAGATCCAGTTTTGCTCAGCAGATTTGATGCTCTTACAAACTTGAAAAGGAAACTGCCTTGCCTAACCTCTTATCTGTAACTCACCCCTTATGTGACACACTAGGGAATAGTGATTTTTGAGGAGGATTTCAGCTCAACCCTGACCAGGGGATACAGTCACTGCCTGCCTTTTCCCAGCTCTATGTTCCCCATCTCCACTCCTTGACTTCCCTTCTTGGGCTTCCTCTCCTTCCTGGACCAGCTCATCTCCACCTCCCCAAGTTGCCTTACTTAGGCCTCTTCAACAGCCCAAAGCTGAACAGAAAAAAGGAAATGAAGCCCAGCTGTTCAATGAGAGGATGCTCTCTGCATCCCTGGACATGATCACACTGCTTCCTGGACTGGGGGTGGCAGGGGATCCCCACACTCCACTCTAGCTCACAGAACACTTATCCCAAGTTAGACTTCTTACACTGCCATGTCAGATGTGTGTAAGGAAATGCAGAGTTCAGCTCAGTACATCCATTAGTTACACAAGAAAACACCCAACTCCATCCTCTTCTCAAACTAAAGCAAACCTGGGGTAACTCAGCCAATGCTGGAAGACTGAGGGTTTTTTCCCCAGTCTCATACTGACTTGGCATATACACAAGTTCACCAAGCTCAGGAGTAACATTAGCACAGAGAAAAACAGAAGGAAAGAGGAGCTAACCTCAAATTCCATTTTTAAACAGGAGAAATATACCAGTATGTGGGTCCAGCATTAAATCTGATCCAAACCACCCACATCTCAGCTTCCCAGCCACAGATTTGTGGCACCTTTGGCACTTCTGCACTAAATCAAAGTGAACCCCTAGGAGTCAGATAGGGTGAAAAGGGCTCTGCCCAATGGGTCCTGAGCATTTCATCACTCTCTCCACAATACTTCTAGCTAGCATGTAGTTTTAAATATAATCCATCAACTCTAAGTATTAGATGTCCAGAATTTAATTAAACTCAATACAAAGCAGCAAGGAATAATACCCAGAGAACAAAGAGATAGTATCTGTCTCTTCTGTTACACTGGCAAAAGAGGAACACTTTATTATTTTTGTCCCAAAATTTCAGAAAAGACATGTATAGATATATATTTAAAAATATGAAAATAACTGATACCTTTGCAGGAACATAGTACTTATTCTGCAGTTGAGATGATATTCATTAAGCAATTCTTTTGTGGTTCTTGTATGGCATTGGCAAAGGCAATTTCTCTGTATTTTTGTGTCAAAGCAGCACAGACAGGCCAGTGTGTTAAAATGCCTTATGGATGGGGATATGAGCAATTGTCTGAAAAAGACAAATTGTTTCCCCATGGGCAAGTGGAGCAGGGTGCTAGGAGGTAGAGGTGTCTGCTGAGCAGAGAGCAGCAATGCCCACAAAGGCAAGTGATGCTCCCACACAGGACACACAGCTATAACCCAGCAGTGCAGAGACCAAAATTCCAAACCACCTTTGACTCTTCCAGGTGAGATATTTCTGCCCAGCACAGCTGCCAGTCTCAGCTTCAGCACAGCATTAATAACTGCTAGCTGTGTCAGGGAACTCCTGGGAATGGCACAGTGCTCCCATTGTACCTGGGATTTCCTTTTACAGTGGTGCTTCTAAAGGAGGAAACAATGAACAACATGCTCCCAGGCACAGCCTCAGCCAGCATCTCTGGCCACAGATCTATCAGCTGCAGCCCAGCAGTACAGCAAAGACTCAAACCCTTCTGACGGAGATTTGAATTGCTACAGACTCACTCAGTAGCTGTGAGTCAGAGGACAAGTGATCAGAGGAATGGGTTTACTCAGGCTACAGAGAGAGGCAAACCTGCACAGCAAGAACAGGCAGCAAATACATCACCCCAACAGGATATAAACTCCTCACCTTTTCCATCCAAGACAGTCTCCAATACATAATCCTGCTACATCTAGATGTAAGATCAGTCAATACAGATGGTTAAACTGTCAAATTAACCAGCAGAGGGAGTTATGGCAATACAACAAAACAACACTTAATTGACAATGCAAAAATAAAATTAATTGTTGTAGATATTAAGATATGAATTCAAGCAAGGCATCTTCCTTTTCCCTCTGCACCAATCCTTTCAACACACAGGTAACATCAGGACAGCCATCCTGCTGCAGTACAGGTGCATGGAGAGAATATAGTCACAGAGGCTGTACACACTGCCATGAACAGACTTGTCAACAAATAAAGCCCTACAAGTGCAAGTCTAGGTAATCAGAATGCAGCAGCAGATTAAACTCCGTGACTCTCTCTTCAGTGATCCATTTAGCAAAAGATCTTTATCACAAACATGACGAAAAAGAAGCTGATGCCACCAGAAACATGCTGTGTTTAGAATTACTCTGGCATCATATATCTCATCTTTCTGACCCTTCAGCTACAGCCACCCTCTTCTTCCTCATACTCCTGATTTATCATCCCAAAGGAATTCTCTGAGCCATGCTTAGCACAGTGGAAACCTGATCAGAGGCCTCCGGACACTGTTGTGATAGTGTTGATAAATAATTAGTGAAGGGAAGAGAGGACAAGACAGAGACAATATGAGTTTCCCACCACCCTATCTATGAAACAACACTCAATAGTCCATGTATAGTGCTGGTCTATAATATCTATCCCTATGATCTACCCTAGAGTAGCTGCTGGTTTGGAGTATAAAGAGGAGCATAGCCACTGCCCTCAGGGAGGAAAATGGGGCAGAAATCCCATTAGATGCAATTGCAAAAAGTTGGATTGAGCTTGAAGGGGGAGTGGTCTACAGGACTATTCTAAATCTCATAGTGAAAAGCATGGAAAAAATTATCGATGATATTTTGGTTACTTATTTCTGTTCCTAAGGGAAAAAAATATATTCTGATAGCAATTAAAGTAACACATTTTCATGTATTTATTTCAGTTTAAATAATAAAAAGGACACAGATACCAGGCTGGAAGCAAGCCACTGGGAAACCTTCTGAGCAAACACCAGCTCTGATGAGTAACTAAACCCAAAGCAATCCTGTTTGAGGCAGGGTGTCCGGGGATAAACACAGACACCCCCATGAAAGGTATAATCCACAGGAAAATGACGGGGAAGGATGGACAAGTGGCTCCTTGGAGGACCAGAGGAGCCTCAGGGAAATCTTGCCCCCATCCAAGGATGGTGAGGAACAGGCTGAGCCAGGCAATTTGGGGCTGGGTGGCTAGTTAGCTCAGCCCTGGGGACACCTGTCAACTGCAAGAAATGCTTCTCTCATTCAAGGCTACTCATTAAAATCACAACCCTGACCTCACACAGCAAAGCATGGCTGCAAAATAACAGCCAGCGATCTCTGCCAGAGCTGCTGATTCACATCAAGCTGATGGGATTTGATACGTTTGCAGAACGCTTTCCCAGGTCAAAAGGCAATTGCTCATCAAAATAATTGAGCACCTCTACGACTCAACGGGTCAGATGCTTGCTGGAGATGGGGCATGAGCAGGGTCAGGTCCTCTCCTCTCTGTGCCTGGCTTGGAGCTGGCAGGAGAGAACCACAAGGGACACCCCAACCCAGCTCCGTGCCCCCACGAGTGCTCTCTTCCCAGAGGGGACTGCATCTCCTGCCTTGGCACTTCAAGTCCTAACATACTGTGAAGGCTCCCAGTTTCAATTTGCACCGGAATGCACAGCCCTAAACCTATTCCTCCCACCAATGAAAATTCCGTTTTCAAGACAGAAGGAGGGGAAAAAAAATAATTTCAGCATTCCTGATATAAAATATCAGTGTAAGGATTTAAACCACAAAGATTATATATAGCCAGAGCTATAGTAAGTATATCTTCCAATCTTCTTTTTCCACCTAAAATTCTGGGACAAAAAAGCCTCAAGTGTTTCTTTCGGGTTTTTCCCTGGGAGAAGATCATTTGGAGCCTCCCAGGTTTAGCAGCTGCCCACTCAACTGTTTAAATTCATTTCGCATGTACAATATTGAGAAGAAAAGGGTGATGTAGAATGGCAAGAAGGGAAGAAGGAAGAAATGTAATCGTGTGTGGTGGCACCACAACAAACCTTGCAAGATATTTTGCAATTCCTTAGCATAACAAATCAAAACACACAGCAACATACCCTCCAGGTAAAATCTAGAAGGAACACGTTCGTCTCCAGGTATCATCAGATGAAAGAGTATTTGCATCCATAGCCTGTATTTTATCAGCAAAAGGACTTTAAATCAAATTTAAAAGACCTTTTACTCTGCACCATAGCAATGAAAGGGTTTAAAAACGCTGGGCTGCTTTCATGTGCCCCCTGACGTTCTTTGATGCATTCATTAGTGACAGGGCATTCTTATTTCAGAAGAGGCTTTGTCAGGGAGAAAATTTCTCCCATATGGGATTGTGCTCCTGGAAAAGCATAATCATACCCTCCATTATTAAGAAAGCAGCAGGATTCAGTGCTCCTCACTGACAGGAGGAGACTGATGTTTCCATGGACTTTGCCCCCAAAGCCTACAGGGAGAGCCCTTTACCCTTTTCTTTCATCCCTACCTTGTGGCAAGGAGGCCAGAGCTCTACAGCTGCTTGACCCCACGGTGACAGTGGAAAGACCCCAGCTCTTTGCTGTCAGTGCAGACACACAAATCTGAACAAGACAGATTCCGGTCAGTGTCAACAAAAGCTGATGGCATGCACTGGAGTGTCTCCATGGTCCAGCAGCATCTTCCAGAGCAGCACATTTCAGAGGCAAGGAAGCTGCCTGTCCTGCCTGCAGCCCTATCAGTTGATTAGCCCTGGACATGCTGCCTATCCCTCAATACCCATTCCCCCCTTCACTATCCTCCTACCACACCACCCCAGCCTGTTTTGTACCGGTCCCATACATCTGACAGAGCTTCCCTTGCAATTTTCACCCCTCCTCCAAAGAGACAATGCAAAGACACTTAAATCATCCTCAAATCCCTGTGGCAGGGGAGCGATGCAGTATTAACGAGGCAGCGCCAACGGCAATGAGAACACTTCTATCCAGCAGTGCCATCAAAAACAGCATGAGGCTTTCACTGAACGCTGAAAGCAATCCATTTACTTGAAGGACCCAGCCTGTCTCTATGGATTTGTGGAGGAGAAGCTTCTGCACACCTTGTGATTCCAATCTCTGGCACGGAGATGGGGCTGTTCATTGCTAAGCCCCGGGGACTCATCAAACTCTTGACATCACAGGATTGCAACACGTTTAAAGCAATGTGGTATCGTACACTGTGCCATCTGAATTACAACACTGCCTTCCAGGCTGAGATACAGTAGAAGGTGTGGAAGAGCTGTTTGCTGTATCTCCTCTACTCTTCTTGCTAACCAGTAAGATTTACCAGTAGCTTGGGACCAACCTTACTACCCTGCAATAAGAAAATAATCTTACTTGCAATCTACTACTAACCTTCAAAATTCCTTGACATAAGCCACAGAAATGTCTGATAACAGTAACCATTTTTAGTAAATCAAACAGGCACAAGACTTTTCCAGGCAACATCATTTTTAGCAGCCACCTGTGTTTTGGATTTTTTGGAAGGCTGGAGTTGTTTCACATGACTACTCAGCCATGCCATCTTTAAGCCATTTGGAGATATTTGTGTTCAAAGCAGCTAAATACAAAATAAGCTCTGATTAACACAGTAATTGTTGGATGTGAGGAGCAGGGAGTTGGACTTGATGATCCTTATGGGTCCCTTCCAATTTGAGATATTCTATGATTCTGGTGCCTTGAGTACTCCAGCTGCAAAGTGACAGAGAAAAATGGGAATATATTTCCATCTGTGGGGGAGGAAGCACTCCAGAGTGAGGAACCCATGCATTTACAAAACTGTCCATGGAGCAATTCAGCTCAGAGATGGATAGCCCAAATGTCAGAGAATTTGGGTTTCAATCTCTCCCCAATACTTAGCATGACTGGAACTCACCACCAGCTTTATCTGCAACAGAGAAACAACTTTTTCTATCCATGAAAGGTGTACATGGCAGGACATTGCACAGTTTTAAAGGTCAGATTGAAAGGCCATCAGGTAGGGGGACAGACAGATCAAGGTTTTCATTGCCCTGAGGGAAAAGCACCAGATACCACCTTCACCCATAAGAATGGCTTTGCCACAAGGAGCACCTGGATGAATTACATCACCCAAATGCACACCAGAGACAGAGCACATGTGCATGGCAAACTTGAATCATCTTTTCAGGAAAATTCAGTTTGCCAAATTTATCTTAGAGAGGCGGGCAGCTTCACCTGAAAACTTCCCAAAGTGCTGGCTTGCATGTTCCTTAAGTTTACTTGTAACCAGATTTTTCATTGTGTTTTCATTTATTTCCTAAAACCCTTCTTGCAGACAGCACAAGTATGTGCACCCGAGAAAAATGCTGAAGAGTCCACAACATTTCTGTTTTCAGTTTAATCCCCACAAGCATCCACACCCCAAATCTGAGTTGACCACAGCACAGAAAAAAACCAAATACTATGCCACCCATGCCACCGTTCACAGTTTGGATCTGCAGACTAAAGAAGCCACAGAGAAAAGAAGACTGTAATTAACTAATGGGATTAATTCTGAGACAGTGCATTCTGTTTAGCAGAAATAAGCAGAGGGAAACGACCAAGGGATTACTGGCTAAAAGCTAGCAAAGCCCATTTGCAACAGACAATTCCACCCATCAAAGACACATAGAAATCAATGAATTGTTGATCCATCACCTCAGTTTTCCTGATCACTTCTTACAATGCTTCAAAGCACCCTCGGAACTAGAACTCCCACTCCGAGTTCCCCAGAGATCATCTGCTGTTCAAAGCAATCAGATCCACAGAGGACTTAGAGTTTGCCTGCTTTGTTTTTAATGATGTACATCACTGTTTATACAAATTATAAACCAGATTCACCATTATCAATCATAACAGTGACTTATTCCGTCCAGCAAAGAAACATCAGGCTCTTTTGTTTGGTTTTGCTACACTTGAAGGAAAAAGCCATTGAAGTGTTCTGAAGAAGCACTTGGCAGAGAGAGAGATAAATTAAACTGTAAATAGAAATGGAAATGCAAAAGCAGAGTCATCAGTCACTGCAGCTTGTACAGAAGTTTATCAGTCAATCCCAAGTTGGGAGAAGCCAGGAACTGAATTTGGCAGACTTTTCAGCCAATGGCAAAGGCATCAAGCAAAATCGCAGGGGAAGGGGACACTTCATGAGCCATCTCACTCCTTCCAATCACCAGAGCACTTCTACAGGAAAAATTTTGAACTTAAAAAAAAGAATACATACACAAGAAGGAGAAACCAAACCAGCAAAAAAGCAGACATCCCAACTTGAATTGCACTACTCAAGGCTTCCAGATTAACTGGTTGCCACTTACTTGTTGCCATGCCCTTCTAGAAAGGTAGGGGAGATTATTCCACTCCTCAACTCAAATCCTGCCTGTGAGATTGAGGCCCCTATGAACACCTGTGCCTCACTCACCGCCACAACAGGACTGGAATTATTTCAAGAGGGTAATAAAAACTTAATTCTTTGCTTCCAGCTGGATAGCCAGCAGCTCAGACCACCGCAGGTTTTCCATGCTGCCTTGATACTCACCCACTGTGGGACTCAAAAACTTTCTCAAAACATCATGAAGAGGTCAAGCCCACAGCCCTTTACCAGTAAAATGCAAAATACATCTGCTGCCCTTCTACTGCTCCCATCAGTTCAGTATGTGATGGCTCTGTATCTCACCTTTATCCAGGCCATGCCATCAAGCCCTGATCACTTGGGGTCTGTCTGCATGACTCAAGCACCAGCAGCATACTCACACACAAGCTGACCACATGACTTTGGCTTCCTCTGCAGAAGCACAAGCACTTCTCTAAAGCTTCCTCTGGACTCCGTCTTTCCAGGAGCTTCAGTAATACCAAGCAATCCTCTTTAATTCATGTTCTACAACTCAACCCAGCACCACTCCCTGCAACTCATCAGCTGCCAAACCCCCCTCCAGCACCAGCTGCATGTGGAAGTGTCTGCAGAGCAGCTCTTGCACCCATCCTGCATTTTATAGAAGGTGCCAAGTATTTGGGAATAGCCAACTGTGAATCATATTATATTTATGATATTACAAAGCTTGAAAGATTATCTCTGTGTCACATTCTTGATTTACAGAATCAGGTTGGTTTCTAAAGGTGAACCAAGACCTGAGCTCATTCCTAAACTTTATTGAACATTCCCTGAAAGGCCAAAGAACTGGTAACCACGAGGTGCAGTACTGGGCAAAAATAAAGAGAGAAGAAGCCATGAAATACAGACCCCTGGAGCTCAATTACTTCTGACTCATCTTCTCATATGAGCTCTTTGCCTCCATAAATCAGAGGGAACAGAAACAGTTGCACTGCTGAGAGAGGATAATTATTCTTGCACTGTGTGAAGGGAAAACACACATGCTAATAGTGCCAGCTCATGAGTCTGTGTTGGCTTGGATAGGGAAGAAAACATGCTTTTACACACAGAGGGGCCCACTGCAGCCTGTGTGACAGCACAGTCCTATCCACACACTCTGAGCTCAGAAGAGCCATGGTACCCCCTCCAGTCTGCAATCCAAGGGCCTCCGGATGACACAGAGCAGGGGGACCTCCACAAAAGCAATTTGCATTCATCAGGGTTCATCCTGCTCACTTTCACCTGCCTGCACCGGGAGGGACTTCACTTTGGCTGTTCATCAGGGAATTAGTGGAGCATCCTGAAAAAAGGGCACAATTTCAGACGTCGTGCATTTTTCCAGAGCTTTTCTTTCAAAGCAGAGAACTTAGCAAAATCCAGGACATTTGTGACCTTTTCTAACATATGTAGGTTTTCATTTAGGAAACACTGCTGATCCACAAGCAGCAGCACACAAGAGAGAATGTGACTTTGCTGGTGCAAATGCCCTATCAAGCATGTAAGAGGACATTGTTAAATATCTTCCTTTGCAGTATCCCACACACATCACCAGACCAGTGGGTTATTATAAGATATTGCAAATCTTATTTGCCTTGACTCTTTTGTCTTGGATTTATTAATTCTCAGATTTAGAGAGAATTTGTTTAGCCTATAATTACCAGCTTATTTTCCTCATTATATTTTTTCACTACAACAATTCAGTAAAAGCCAATAGCAGACAAATCTTTGAACAATTTAAAAAAATNAAAGCTCTTTTTGACTGGCCAAGGCTAAAGTTTTTTGGCTTGCAGTTTGTTAACTGCAGGACCTCGTGGGAGCTAATAAATGAGAGAGTGGAGAGTAATATGTGCATTTCTAACTTACACTAGTACTTAAAATTATCCAAAATTTCAAGGCTAGAAAAACAGAGGCAAACAAGCAACAAAAAGTGGTAGATTGAAGTCTGAATAAACATCATGCATTAAAAAGCAAACTGGGATCTTAAAAAAGGCTGATGTTTTAAAAAGGAGTGTCACAAAAGCACAGGTCAAGTCCTCTTGCTCACCCCTTCTTACATCACCAAATAGTTCTGAGGGAGAGAAAGTTAACAGCAGCCAGGAATAAATCCAAAGAGCTGAAGCCTAATGGGAGAGTTGTAGTCTCAAGCCTTGTAGAAAGCCAGATGCACTGAACATCCATTCAGCCTAATATTTAGGTGAGCAAACTGTGCTCGTTAAAATACTCATTTATGCAGGGAAGCCATTTGTCCTTAGCATATACAAGAATCAATGTAGATATCTCTACCATGCCCAAACACCAACAAAACACCAGGTAAGATGTTCTAAATAAGACCTGGCATCTACCTGGTGAGTTTTGACCCAACTCAACTCTACTTGACCCTCACTGTTAAGAAATCACTCCGTGGTAGACAGAGCAGACCTGTACCTGAGGGAGCAGCAGCCAAAATAGCATGCACAGGGTGTAGCCCAGTAACACAAAACTACAGTAGCAACCTCAGAGATAATTTGTGAAATGCAGACAATTCTATTAGAAATAAAAGAGACTTAGAAAAAAAAAAAGCCTGACATGGTCCACAGCCCTAGTACTGGCAGGCACTCAGATCCCAGAGAAAGATCTCAGCTTGATACAACAGCCACTGAGATCTTCAAGATATCTCTCCAGATTGAAAATTAATTTAATTTGAAGGTTGTTCCCCCTTCCAGAGCTTCCTTATAACTTTTTTTCTTTTTATTAACAGAGATAAAATCCAGATACTGTGCTTGGAAGTGTATCTCATCTGCTTTGCTTCTTCAGTGTAAGCATGCCATGGCATGGGTGGTGACAAGAAGCAAAGCCAGTGAAGTCCACTGCCTCCCAGCCCCATTCTGAACAGATTTCAACAAGGTTAATGGAGCTAAATATCTCCCACAAGAAGCTGGGTCTGCAAGACACTCGGGTCTCCCAGGGAATGCTTTTCCCAAGACCTACGTGCTCCATTGGGCTGAAGTTCCAGTCTCACACCAAGCCAAATGAGTGACACATGTTCCCAAATGGCACCAAGCCACAGCAGCCAGACAGCCATGGGGTGAACAGCAGCATTGCAATGTCAGTACATACCAGCCAGGGGATAGCATGAGTTACTACCCTACTGTCGTACACAGAAATCAAATCAGTTTGTCTCCAGTCATGCACTCACAATTTTCTCTCCCAGGATACCTTTCAATTAACCTTTCATTAAAGGCTTCCTCGACACTTACAAAAAGACCACAGCACCCATGATTAGAACTTTATTCACATGCTCTGCTACAACTGCACTCCCCTCCTTGCAAGAAAAACTTGTGATCTTGCCCTTCACCTGATGGAGATGAGCTACCAGAAATCACTCCCTATTTACCTTCACTATCTCTGATGGTTTTTACAGACTGCTGCTGTATTTTACCTTAGCCATACTCTTTCATAGTCTAAGGAACTTTGGTTTCCTTAAAAATTCCTGTTAGAAAAACAACCCAATACCTCTGATTTAACCTTGCTCTGAGCCTCTTTCCAGTTCTCTGGGTTTGTTCCAGAGCCAGGAGATAAAGAGGAAGAGGCAGTGCAAACACAAGCTTACACAGCTGCAGCATGTTTTCTTCCCAATGCCTTTGCTAATAACTTCTAATGTTCAATTTGGTTTTGATCACTGCTGAACTCTGAGCCAATTCTACCACTGAGCTTTATGTTTTAACCCAGAACCTCAAGCCCCCACAGCCTGTTGGCATCTCACAGCTCATTGCCTTATGTACATGCAGAATTACTTTTATGTGCATCACTTCACATGTTCCTACCCTGAAATTCATCTGTCATCCCTTCATTCTGTTTCAGAATATCCTTCTGCACATCCTTGCCCTTTGCCGGTCTTTACCAGCCCAAATAGTTTGCTATGCTGCTAAAACTTATTTCTTTCCTTTTTTGTTCCTTTTTCAAGTCTCTGATTCATATTTGAAAGATACAAGGTCTCAGTGTGAGACCTTGCCATATTCTGCTGGTGACTTCTCTCCACCTGGAAAATGCATTATTTACTTGTACTGTCTGTTCATCTTCTTTAAACCAACTATTCTTCTAAAATCCTCCCTCTCTTTTCCACTGCTGCTTCATTTCTTTAAACATCTTCTGTGAGGAACCTTGATTAATGTCATCGAAAAATCCAAGCAGGCTTTACCAACAGAGCACTCTGCTCCACATGCTTGTTAACTCCTTCAAAGCAGCATTTTGCCCTCTCCTTCTCCATGTGTGTTTGCAGCTGCTTTCACTTGAAAGCAAATTCTGAGTTTCATGGGACACTATTGAGGGCAAAGCTTTTCTAGCTTCAGGTGTTTTAAAAATTCATGCAAAAGGAAAAAATGTGTCCCAAGTGTCTCTTCTGTCATCTCACAGAAACCTCCTGGACTCGTTTTCCCTTTATGTAAGGCCAAAAAAAACCCTTGCCCAAACATAACTACCAATACTAATGCAAACCTTTTATCTTGAGTCTCTTTCCTTCCCTGTCTCAGACAGTACAGGGTGGCCTCAGTCTAGGTTTAATAAAGGGTTATGAATGTCTTATTGAAAATATTTGTTTGGGCACTGACCCCTGAAACAAATCCAATTCATCCAGTTGCTGATTCAGGCAGCATTTCAGCTACTAAACGCACAGATTCCTTTCTGCAGAGGCCTCCCATCCCTCACTGAGCTTTTCAAACCTCTTTATCACACTTCTCTTCACAAAGCTGTAATCGATTCGCATTTGCAGGGTAGGGCTTTCCAAGCATCCCCGGAGGGAACTAAATGCCACCATTTACAGTGATGTAAGTATGTCATTTCCATGGAGCCCACTGGAAATCCCGAACTTCACGTTAACATTCACTTCTTCAGCACAGCCAGTAAAGTCCTGCTTTCAGGCACCTCCAGCAAGTTGATCTTGATGGGCAAAATGAACGCATCAAGCTGATACCCCTCGCACTATTCAGCACTACAGACTGTGCCTTCCAGCCTGGGTACTGAAGTTTTGACTCCAAAACACTCTGTGCTCCCCAGTTTTGCCTGTTTCACCCTAATACAAGACCCTTCAGGCTCAGTTCTTGGAGATGGACTGCCAGTTCTGCAAATGGCCCAGGCTGAGCCCCAGCATACAGTAAAACAAAGCACTTTGGGATTATTCCTGTGCCATCAGAGAACACACATCACAACAAGCTATTGAAAAAAAAAAAAAGAGTACAGCAGCAGGGCTGAAGAGAAAAGGAGATGTAGGTGAGGAGCAAGGAAATCACAGGAAGAATCTAGTGCTGATAAAACAGCTCCAAGACAGAGTCCAGCAGGGAGAGGAAGAAAACCACCAGAACTTTACCATACCTAAGGGAGCTGTGGTAGCTCACCAGGGTGGCCACGCAGTGAACTGATGTTTCTACTGCTCCTACAGAAAGGCTCATGGATGCCACAGAGCACCGAAGGGGCAGATGGATGGAGAAAGGTACTTGAAGCTCTGTGCATGCCCTAAATCCTACCTTAAATGCAAATCATTTGAACAAATTGTTTTTAACTTGAGAAAGCATCTGTTGATACAAAATGCTGGCCACTTAATTTCCGTTTGGTTTTTTGTCTGTTTCGTTTTTGTTTTTTCTGTTTGTTTTCCCTTAGAATTATTGTACAGTCAAATCCTTCTGTAGAAATTGCCATTTTTCCCTAGAGTCACATGAACCCAGAGCTCCATTCCAGAACCATTTGGAAGAAAACGTTTTACTATGGGTACACAGTAGGGACAAAATCTTTTCAGAAATGTTTGCAGAGCAGGGCAGGAACCTTTGTGTTAGAAACACATCTAAAGCTGACAAAATAGAAACACACTTCTATAGCACAAACACAGAACAGCTGGGAGCAACAGTTGGTGTCAAGTCTGGGAGCACAACAGCAATCTATACAAAGACTTTTCACACACATTCTCCAACAGGCTGACAAGGATGCAGAGTTCAGAGTTGAACATAGGTTATGTAGTATCACCCTTTATTGACGCTGTGGGGGAAGATAATGCAGAGGAGGAAACAAGGTTTTCAGTATTTACAATTTCTTTAGCAAACTTCTCTGACAGTTTCACACTTGGTGTGCTGCCACACATGCAGGATTGAGTACAGTGCTCACTCTGCTTCTGTCCTGTTGTAAGCTAATTGAATAAACCCTAAAAGCAAGCATAAAATCTGCAATTTTAGCAAAGTTGTCCTTAATGTGCCCTTTGGACTTTGCTCCCACTGAAGTATTATGATAATCTGCATGTTCACATGTCCATGTTCAGCCCACAACCACATATGGTTTTCTGTGCCAGATGCCTTAACCACCACCAGCAGGACCACAAGCATGGCAGAAAACTCCAAGGAGAGCAAAACCTGTGTGTGTGTGTGTGTGTGTCAACTACAGTTTGAAACTTCACCCCCACACACACTAGAAAGGAGAAGCAAAGCGTCTCATCACAGACTCTCATCTGAATAAATTCCTTGAAATTCACTTCTGATGTATGACCTTTAGCACTTCATACAAAACTCCCCTTCTAGTTTTAATACCCTCACTTTCAGAAAGTTTATGTATTTCACAGGCTTTCATCAACAATTAAATAAATAAATCAATAAAGGTAGCATAATGTTGATATTTGATGTTGGTATTTAGCCATAACATCAACTTTACTAACTTCACAATTTGTCAGAAATGATCAGACACAGGGATCTTTCTACATCAGGAAGCAAATATCATGATTCAAAGAGACTTCAGGAACATGCAAGTACATGTAGCTCTCAGACTGAGAGGAGGGGGCCTCTACCTTGTACCAGTGTCTGCCAAGTGTTGGAATCAGGATGGATAAAAGGCATCCAGAGTACGGGAATTAAGTCCCAGATCAGAGCTTTATAGACCTCGCTATACAGCTTCAGAAACCAATACTACATCTCTCAGAAGTACAAAAGCCCATTAGCTCTGCATCAAGGGTAAAAGTACACCTAAACTTCCTTCCCCAAAAAGTGATATTTCCAGGACTTCCCTCAAGAAGTGATTTTTCTCAAGCTGCGAATGCAGATTACAGTCAATGAAGATGATGGCAATTGAAGGAAAGAAGGGCAGCTCATCTTCCAACCCATGAAATTGCAGACTGCCATCAGAAGCTATTTCCTTCAATTCAGAATATTCTCTCCCTTTTTCCCATTTAACAATGGGTCCAGAAAAAGCCAGCGACATCTGTCAAACCCAGATGGCTCACTTGGAGAGTGACTGTGTGTCTGTTTATAGGGAAAGTGGTAGAATCAACAGACAAGGAGTGGATATTTATGTATGTTGGAAGCTGCTCGTCTCTGCAATGACAACTTGAATTTGCTCGTAGCTCCACAGCAAGCAGGACCAGAGAGATGTTGTTCTGCTAAAGAACCTTTTGCAATGGGCCACATTTAAGAAAGGTGAGATACTGTGGTTGAACTGCTCCACCCTGCATTGCACCAAGGTCTCACAACCTCCTAACCAGGAAATTCCCCTTGGGAAAAGAATATCTAGAGGATTATTCTGTGACTCTGCATGCAGAAGCAGCAAACTACAGGTCCTGGGCCCAGCTGTAAATAAAATGCAATTCTGCCTTTAAAAAGAAAGTGGGAGGAGATAAAAAGGAAACATAATTCCATACTGAAAGAGTAATTTCCAGGGGATTAAGCTATTGTACTATTTGCTTGTATCTATTTCAGCTGCTGCTCGAGATGTTAACCTCACTACTCCCAGTGAAGCAATGAAAACAACTATTATGCTGGCAATGGGATTTGCAGCTGAGAAGACATGGGTGTTAAGGAAGGAGAGAGGAGTCCTGCTAGGAATAACTTCTTCCAGTCCCAGCAGCATCCCATAACCAGCAAAAGTGCATTGTGCCTTGAACATAGTGTGTCAGCCTGGGTGAGAGCAGGCAGACTCACACAGGGACAGTATATCCACCAAACCACCAACCCCGCAGAGGACACAGCATAGATGTCCCAGCAAGGAGAGCCTCTTAAAAGAAAATTGGATTGAGGATACCTGGTCTTGCTCAGAGACCTTCACTTTTACCAGCAGATGCTACCAAATTAGTATCACCCAGAGGAAAGCTTAAAGCCCTTTGGAGTGTCACTCACTGTATGGCCAGAAGTTAAGTTTTTTCTTACCAAAACTTGTTTGGCTTGCTGGAAGCTGGGGAAGAGAATCAAAAGCTTCATGTGATAATGGTGGGACTCTGATCATGATAGTGGGATGCAAACACTGATGTGCTGGCTGCAGACAGCACACAGTCAGGAAAAGTGGGGATCTGAGTTGAGCACAGTCCCAATGGCTTCTGCCCTTGTGCTCTCAGACAGTGACACCAAGTATCCACACTCAATGCCACTGCAAATTAAGTGAATTTAGTTCTTGCAAAAGTTGCCACTCTGACAGAGTTCAGGATGTGAAGCAACTTCTGTAAAGACAGAAAAATACTTTCTTTCTTTCCCACTCTTTCCCACTCTATCCAACTGTTGTGTGCTTCCCTGGCTCTCTGCTGGTGAGAGGATACCAGGACATAAATCCATTCCTAACTCACACTATTTGCTCTTTAAGTTAGACAGAGACAGCTCTTGCCACTTTCACAGAGATCCAATGCCCCTCCACCAAGATTCAGTGTCACTCCAGGATTAGCAGCAGCCACACAATACCAGGGACCCTCACTCAGCACAGCCAACCCCAGCAAATCTTTAGACTCTGCATCTTCCACCAGCACAGGCTATCACACCAAGCCAGTGACAGACAGGCAGAGACCTTCCATTACAGCTTGCCTGTTTCCTTGCTGGTTACGAAAAGGGGTCACAGGAAAGACACTTGAGCAGCCTTGCTGAGTTCTGCACAACTTTGCAGCTCCCCATCAAGCTTTGAAGGCTGCTCTAACTCACTTTGGCACTGCTATTTTTGTTGCCTGTTCTGGGGACTGCTGAGGGACTGTGCAAGACATTGCCTCTATAAAAAATTAGTATTTCACAATATCCTCTCCCCCCTAATTTGCCAAAGAAACAAGTACTACTGTATTTCCAGAAATTTGTCTACTTTGAAACAAGAGCATAAACCCATTGGAGTTAGCTATCAGGTAACTGCTGATACCGGCCTGCTCCATCCTTCCACTTTCTTAGTATCAGGACAAAGGATTGAGCTGCTAATAGTACAAAACAAACATTTCAAAGTGTGTTGCAAGAGAGGCTATTTCTTCTGGCCCCTCTGTTTTTGCACTGAGGTACAGGAATTGTGGCACAGGCAGTTACTCTCTACTTCTACCCCAGCTACAGCCCCTGAGAACAGGAGAGATCCACCATACAAGTCCCTTGAAGCCATCCCACAAACACCAACAAAGAGCACTGCAGAGCCTCCTCTCCCAGCACCAAGTTACTTCCAGGTCCCGTAGCAGAACGTCCCCAAAAGCCACCAACCAACCAAGCCCATAGAGTTCAGATCCTGAACATTAACTTTTCAGAGGTCCAAAGAGTTCAGGCCTACAAAGAAACATTTATTTTGTAAGTAAACTAAAGAGTCACTGTTCAGAATTACATTAAACTGCGAAGATGAGAATTCTATTAGCTAATCTAATTTAACCTGATCTGTTTGAATTTCATTATATGTGGCTGCACTGGAGACTCAGTAATGAGACTCCAGTATATTTGGGATCTTGACAGCTTCTAACTCAATCTCCCAACCTGATGCAGACAGCTGTAATCGTGTTAATTAGCTGAAGAACTTGTGATGTATTTCAGCTGAGCTCAGGGTGAAGCGAGAAAGATTAAAATGAAGCCAAATGAATGAGAAAGCACCACCCTACTTGCATACCATTTACAGGATAGGAGTAACACACCCTGTGTGTGCACAGATGCCTTCCCTTGACTCACTTGGGGGAGGGGCATTGCATTAGAAACAGTGTCCCTGGGTAAGATCACTTAATTAGGTTGATAAATTAAAGGATGAGACTGGAGGTAAAAAAATAATTTTCTTATTTAAATAACCCCGCTACAAAGCCCTGTCAGACATTGGAAGTTACACACCAAACATATTTTAGAAAACAATCAGATCATTGTTAATTCTAAAATTAGCTTATGTGGGTGTTTTTCATATAAAGAAACCATTGCTCTTACATTTGTCAGCACTCCCACAGAGATCAAGAGGATGCCAGTTTGAATAAGCAGTGGGACAGCCTGGATGGCAGCTTTTGGTCCCGATCCCTGCTCAGGGGAGAAGAGCCTGTGCTGCTCTGTGCTAACACTGCAGGCTCAAACTCTTGATCACAGCATGTGTCATGGCAGATTTTTCTGTCAAAAAGAACCTTTGAACTTCAGCACCACAAAGGTAGTCTGGAAAAATCAGTGATTGTGTTGCTGTGCCCATAAATGCAATTGTATTGGAACAGGGGAAGCACAGGCACATAGAGTATCCAAGCTGCCAACTCTCACACCCTGACACGTGAGGAGGGCTGGCTCAGAAGCCACCCTGTATCTGAGCTGCTTCAGGTGATAAGAATGAAGGTCCTCCAGCCAACAAGTCAGAAAACAAGACTGACAAAAGTAGGGACTCAGCCTTTATTAAAAATCAGCTCTTTTATTGGAATCCGCTGGGGTGGGGACTCAAGGGGTCGCACGCACACCACCGCAGCTCCCAAAGACGACATGGAGGACGAGGTCACATCTGCAGCATGGCACAGCTGGGGCTCTCATCCTCACGGCAGCGGCGGCAAGCCATGGAAGTGCTGATGTCTAGGGGTCTCATTCTGGTCGTTATCCTTCGCGGTGATGGCGAGGAATAAAGTTGTGATATTTAGGGAGAGGTGGTCTTACACTGTCTTTAGTGTTCTTTGAAGTACCTAATTTAATGGAAGTTTTAGCTTTTTGCAGCTTTTTTCTTTGTGTGTCACATGTTTCCTATTTGCATAAACTCCCATCTCCCCCTTCTTTGGGAGGCGGTGAGGCTCGTGCCCGATGAAAAATGTAACAAGTAACAGACTGAACAACGAACTATAACATAGAACTTACAACATAACAGGTACAAAATAGGGGACTACAACACGGAACTTATAACGAGGTAAGTTATTAATTATTATTTATTACAAAGACTACGCATGCCAGTGGCAATTAGTAAGACTCTTCTTTGGATTCAATGCTTATGAGTTTTTTTTAGGGGGTTGCCAAGCTTCAGCAGTTTGGAAAGAGGGTGGGATGTTACAAAACCGCCTGGACTCTCCCAAAAGAGAAATTCTAAGGCCAGAGTCAAGCCAATTTCCTGATGAAACACATATTTGCAAGACATATATAACAACCCCTTCAACTATATCTTCTCAGGGAAGCCCATCAGAGTCTCTCCAACCCCACTGAAGCCCAAGGCATTAATTCAGGCCAAGTTTTCTGCAGCACAGTGACACCTGCAGCACAGACAGACATCTCTGAAGGACCTAACCATCCCAGTTAGCCTCTTGGCTAACCTGCAAATGCACTACAGAAGCTTTAATGACTTGAGACAAAACCAGACCATTGCAATGCTTTTCCAGCTTAAGGTCTTGAATTTTACCTTCACTGTAGCCCCCATAAGCCCCAGACGAGCCCATTCCTGATGAACTCATCAGGAAGACACAGAGGTACCAATCACCCCAGCACACTCCTGCAGCAGTGGAGATAAAGAGCCTGGAAAGCAGTGCAGGAGCATGTGTCATTGAGAAGAAACAGGATTTTGGCAGGGAGAAGTTTTGTAACCTTCTTCTGACCCCTCCCCTCTTCCACATCCCTACTGACACTCAGAGCAACCTGTGGGTCAGAGAGAAAACCTGAGAGTAGCATCTGAAGCCTTTGAGAAATACAGTCTCAAATAACTTACAAACATTAGGTGAACCCAAATGGTGTAGGGAAGATTATTTATAGCTGGGGGGAAAAATGAATAGAATTAATCCTGATGTCCCATGGAACAGTGGGTCCAACTTAAATACTGAACCATTTGTGGTTGAACCTGCTTCCAGGCTTTCCCATTCTGTGCAAAAAAAAAAAAAAGTCATATTGATTTCAGAATTGCTTTCAAATTACAAGTGCTAGCAATAAAATTAACAGCATGAATTTCAAGCATTACATTTCTCTTGCAATTTCAATTATCGATTAAGTACCATGGCTGAAGCATTAAGCCTTGAAATGTTAGCAGTGATTATTGCTTTGCTGCTATGGGGTTTAGGGGTCTTTTTTAATTGGTGTTTCCTTGATTTGTTGGTATTTTTCTGAATTTTTAGAGTACTGGTTATGCTGGATACTCTGGGAGCTGCAATTCAAATGCCATCATATTCAATGTAAGCTGAGAGAGAAATTGTTATCAATTCATGCAAATACAGTGAGTTTTGAAAGCAAAGAGTAGATAAAACATCATCTTTTACTGACCTGGAAGAAATAGCTTTGTAATTAGCAACGGATGGCCTTTTTGCATTTAGCAATCACCACCCTCTGGGGGTTTCAGCAAATTAGGTGTCAGGGGTTTATTCAGAGAGAAGCAAACAGATTTTCCAATCAGCCTGCCATGACAAGTATGTTGCTGGCATAACTCCACTGGATACTCTGGATTTTTTCTAGAGAAAAGTGGCCCTGGATTGTTAACCATAAAAACGCAGATTGAATATCATCTTTGCTACCTGCCAAACATCCACATAATTCACAAATCTGCACTGACAGAGTGAGAGCAACAGGAGAGACAACAGACATGTTCCATAGAAAGAAAGCAGCTCAGGGACCCGAGGGCTGATCAAGCTGGGTCCAACACTCCCTTTGCAGGGGTGCTGCAGCTGCTTGCACTCACCCCCTGACACTGCCGTCACCAATGCCCCACGGCTTTCAGCTTGGACACCTGCATCTCCCTAACTAACAGCAGAAACTAATCCCCGGTGGGGAGAAATCACAGCACTGGTTTATCCACCTTCCTGTTTACCTTTCTGGAGCAGGTTTGGTGCTACCTCAGGTGGGAAAGTTGAGATCTGGATGTGCTTACCGAGAGGGTGTGCATATGTGCCTGCCAACACACACCTATACGAGAGGATGGATGCAGTCAGCAGAGGGTTGTGCTTTTGTTTATCTGCAGCAAGCTACTGCAAGCTGGAGGCATAGGGATTTCCAGTCTTGCTCCACTGTGTGCAAGTCACATAAAGCTCTGCTTGGCAGCTGCCTTCTCTGACAAAGCTGGTCTCTGAAGGTTGGCCTCCATCACTCTCTAATTTCTAGTTCTTCCTAAGACAAGCTGATAAACTGTGCTGAACATCACTTCTGAAATCACTCAGCAAAATCTCACAGTGGGGCAAGACAGTTTCAAAATTATCTCAGTGACTTAGATTTCCATCTTCCCTTCCCTTGTGCTGCACTGAAAACATCATTTCCACAAAAATCAAGAGCCCATGTCCTCACATCACAGTGTAAGTCTAACAAATGCCAGTTTGCTCACTGACTGCAAGAGCTGCCCTACACATGCTCTGCAGGCAATAGAACCCACACAGGTAGAGCTCTATCATGTCCCTAAGGGCATACAAGCATCTGTAGCCCCAGCATAGCAAACCAGTGCTTTTCCTAAGAGTTTAACAATACCATTTTTACTTTATGTTTGTAGGGTAAGAGACCCCAGATGCACATCAGGGCTCTAATGGGTTTTGATGTATTATAAAAATACACAAGGAAACTAGAGCAGCTTACAAGGCATCCTATCTGAAGACAGGATGATTTTGGACATGAAATCCTCGTGGCATGACTACAGCCAGTCAGCCTGGATGTTTCACCAGCTAGACCTGAAGTCAGCACACCAGGAGTTGGTGCCACTGCTAACAAGACCAGAAAGCTTTACAACTTCCTCACAGTGATAAAGTGAGATATGTCATCCTAGAAGAAGGCCACTTACAGGCAAGGACTTGGGTGATAACACTGCTGCATGGATAAAAGGCAGTGCCCAGTCTTGGAGAGACTCTCTTCAGGAGAGAACCTGGGCTCACTCCTGGTTTTATGCTTCCCACTTGCTCCAGCAAGGAAGAAGTGCAGACCATGCCAGCACTCCCTCCTTCTACAGTCTCTCAGGGTGGATGATTTTAGTCTAATCCATAAAACCTCATCTGTTTCTTAGTGATAAATCCAGTTTGGAAAACTAGCACTTTAGAAATTAGCAATGTCAGATCTCAAGAGTAAGCTGTAAATCTCCCACAGTGCTTCCCTGCACAGGCACATGGCAAATATGACAAGCAGGAAGCATTCCTTCAAAAGCTGAGTGTTAGATCACAAGTCAGGTCTGAACCCACATTCCCCTCTTGCCTCCTTGGGTTTCATATTTTGCCTACTCCACAATCTGATCATTCATGTCCCCACAATATTTCCTCCTCCCTAGGCATTTGGCGTTTTAGCTGGAGACACAGGTACCCTGGTGACTTAGGGCACACACAAGGACAAATCATTTAAACCAAATGAAGTGGGGCTGTTATTCTTGCAGAGTTCACAGCTGCACTATGGAACTCACAGCTGAAGGATGGGGCTGAAATCACAGGTGGGATTCAATAGAGCATCACCAACTTGCAGCCAATTCTCAAGGAGCAGAACACCCAGCCAGGACAATGAGGCAGGAGCAGGGGAAAGGCTGCACACAAGGAACGAGCACCCAGCATACACATTGACACTGTCCCCTTTTCTCTGGCCATCCTTTAGTACTAGCAGGGATCAGATAGTGTCAGACCATCTAGCCCAGTTATCTTTTTCTTGGTAGTAAGACCATAATTCAAGCACATTCGAGTTCCCTGAAGACAGCAACTGACCATTTGAACACAGGTATGGCTGGTAAGTATGCAACCAACTCAAAACTGAAAAACCAACAGAAATAATCCAAAAGAACATTAGAACTAATGTGAAAGTCTACCCTATAGCTAAGCATAACAGGGGATTTCAATTTGATTTATCTCAGGAACGTTATTGAACCAATTAGCTCTGTTTCTCTGGGGAGAAATCACCTCATCATTTACATACTTTGTTCATATAGAAGGGAGGGGAAAAATTATGAAAACACATGAAACATTTGGATATGCCCAACTACCAAAGATTTCATAATGAACATATTAGATTAGTGTTTCTTGATGCAAAGAGGATTTTGTTTTAACTAGAAGCATAACAAGGAATTATAGCAGCTGTGCCTGTCATTATTCTGCTTAGCCTGTTAATGGAATTAGTTTGCTAGAACCAAATTGGTTCAAAAGATTAATTAAAAACAGGTGCTTCCATGCAGTAACTTCTCTGCACCGCACTGAGTACTTCTTGTGGCTAAACCACCTCCACTCTTCCTTGTAACCTGAAGAAATTCCCTTTGCTCTTCTCTGAGACCAATAAAATAGTAATAAATTCAGAACACTGCCTGTGTGACAGAGCATGTTGCAAGGACCACCTTAAGAGAAAAGCCTAGTCCAATGAACTAGGAGGCTGGTGCTCAGGGGCCTTCTCCAGAGGATGGTGTTCCCTTGGGAATATCCTCCATGTCACTATACACCTCAAGAGGTAGAGTCCTTGCATAAGACATCTCCAATGAAATTTAGAAATCAATGTGCTAGTCAACAAGGGCTGAAATTCATTAGCCTCAAAAAAGGACAGGGTGGTTTGAAAAAAGCTTTCCAACAATAAGCAGAGAAGTCTTATATTTCGAAGGTTTGTCACCATCTCTGCTGGTCGTATGCAGCCCAGAACCAAGACTCCAGCCTGTGTCAGAGAGCCATGCTGGCTAAATTTCTGCAGGCAAGGACTTGCAATACTGCTCACACAGCAAAACCTAGTCATGCCAAAAAGGTCTGTCTGTTAATTGAGAAAAACAAAAAATTTTGGGCCCAAGAATGGACTAGGAAGCAGAGAGTCTTGCTAAAAATACACAAAATTTCACAAAAGACCAGTTGATAAGCACACAGTCAGGGATGCTTCATTCATATGTGAATCTCTTTAAAGAGCAAATCAAAAATCCCTGGCCTGCGATCCTTCAAACCCTGCTCAGCCACAAGCAGTTAGGATTACAGCAGGGCCAGACTCAGCAAAGAAAGCAGGCTCCAGCTCAGTGTTTTGTCACATCCTCTCCCATTTCAACTCCTAGAGGAGCAGAGGAAAGTAGAAAGAAAACACATGTGAAGAGTTGTTTTAATTTTATTTCTGATTTGGGTCACAAGTGAGTTCCTCTTCTATCAAATAGTTATTAGGTTACCTCACAGCTAATTCCTATGCTTATTCCTGCTTCACTGTATTTTGTTTCAACCTCTTTGTGGATTGATACAAAATTCTGAGCAACAGCAGTATTTGGAGGGGATGGAGAAGTAGAGGACAGCTGCACATGCCTTAAACAGTTGCTAAACCCAAGTGCTATCACATGCCTTAAAACCACCTCACAATCACGAGCCAAATGCAACAGTTCCAGAAGTGACTCAGTGATTTGGTTTGCTCCATGGGTCAGCAGGACAGGACCTGCTATCACAGAGGGAAAGCCTCAGGGACAATAGTGCCCTGGGTTCACTTCCCTCCTATTACTAGCATGGAAATATAAGATTTATAGTACTGCCAAACCACTTTTTCTCTTCTTTTCTAAGAGGTAAATCTCAAACCACAAAAACGTAGTGCCTCAGTTTTACTCTACACCAACAGCTGGGAATCAACAGCTATTGACTTTGCAGAATAAGCCAAACAACATAAAGCACCTACAGACTGGAAGATCCTACTAAACTCCTTTCCCCAGTGTTGCCTGGGCCCCAGGAGTGAGCTGAGCGACGCTGCCCAGCACCAAGCTGGAGTGGTACACTGGTGAGCAATACAACCCTGGCAGCCTCAGCCTGCTGCTTCCATGCATCTCATGTCCTGCAGGGTCACTCTCCCCAAAGCAATTACAGCCCCTGATACAAATCTCACCAGTTCCACAACCCCCATGGGATGCAAAATTAGCCCTCCCTTTGGCAGCAGCCTCAGCTGGGGGAAGCCATCCTTCATGGCCAAGCTTCAGGCCTGAAGTTTAAACAGCAGCTGCTGGAAATTCTCATTTCAACAGGGAGGTGAGAAATGCTGCTGCACTCCCCCACCTGCCACCCTGGGGCCATGGAAACAGGAGACCCTGGTTAAGGCAGACAACAGGATCCTCAGAGCTCCTTATGACAGACACACACCCCCATGGCCAGGCTGCACCCCAGCTCCAGTGCAGACAGAGCCTGCAAGAGCCTCAAACCCATCAGTCCTCTTGGGTTTGCTAATGTCTTGTCATTAAATTTGACTGCAAGGCCATGGGAATACCTTTTTTCCCAAAAGAGCCTTCATGCTATAGCAATTTTTTCCCCAATGCAGATTTCTTTACCACGGTGAGCACAATGCACAAGGCTCTGGATTTGCCCAAATTGCATTGCTGAAGCAGTACTGCTGCAAGAAAGCTGCATCTCTCCAGATAGGTGCTGCAGATGTGCTGCAATGGCCACATTGAGCCAATTTCAAACTGCAATTTTCAATTTTCAAACTGCAAAGTCTGGGAGGGGAATTTGGAACACATTTGTACAGCAAACTTTGGCCTTAATAAGCCTCTATCTGATAATTCATTAATCAGACCCACTCTTCAAAACACCTTAGTGTAACATCAAGGAAATATGGGTCCCTGTGTGACAGGGGGTCTCCTAGCTTATAAACCTGCAAGAGAAATTAGTGACTATTATAAAAATATGGTCTAACCTAAAAGCAAAAATATAGCTTTAAAGATCAGGGTCTGTGCACGGGGCAGATGTGATTTCCACAGCTCTAGAACAAGCTAGGCCAAAGACAAGCTTTTTACTTATAGCCATATTCTAAGCATATGCTGTAAAGAAATCCCGCAAATTCAGCCCTGGTAGTAGAGAACACACAAACCCACCAACAACCAGTACTTACACAGTGCCTGTGCCTCAGTTTGTACCATGCACAGTCCCCATCAAATCCAACAGAATCCTGCAGCCTGTTCTGTGGAGGAGCAGAACCTTCCCCTAAAGAGACTGAACAAATCTCCCATGGCTTTTTGCTTTAAAACCAGACTTATGAATCTTGGGAGCACAAAGAGAGGAAATAAATTACTGCACAAGAATGTCACAGTTGTGCTGGGAATATATATTTGCTCCTGCTCCACAGGGAATGTAGAGGTCACATTAAAAAAAATTAATAATAACAAATATTAGTGAGACATCAGAGGGATTCTGTGGTCAGGGACAGAGCACTGTAACTAAGTACATTTCATAGTCTACCAAGCAGCAAAACACAAGGATGCTTGCGGCAGGATCTGTGTGGCTGAGAAAGAGATCCTGAAAAACACTGAAGTTTAATGAAATGAAACTCCATTTCAAAACCTACCCAATTCTTCTTACACGACCACATGGCTCCCTTCCTTCATGGATAGGCTCACTTTGTGCATGTATGTGATTTGTGGTCCATCTCCTGCCTGTTTGGGAATTCCTACTGTTTTGCAGATCCCTGAGTAAGACACTTATTAATACTCCACATTACCCTTCCTTCCTGTCATTAGCAATCCACACATGATGGCAGGAAGATGGATCTCACTGCTCTCAGGATCCCATCTCCAGGCTACCCCAGGCTACCAAGTCCCTCTGTTCTTCTCAAATCAAACAGGTTCATTTGCAACCAAAAGAAAAAAAAAATATATTAAACATCTGAAAACAGTATCTCAAGAGATAATTTTTACAAAAAAAGCCCAGATTCAAACTGAATGTTTACTACCCAGTAGTAGATGAGCAGTTCACACACAGTCAGGTCAATGTTAGTGATTTTATTCACTTCTTTCATTTAATCATCTCTTTATGAAATGCAGAGTTGCTAACTACATTAATGTCAGTATGGAAAGCTCACATCCTATCGCTCTCCTCAAAACCATTCTAGCAGAGAGAACTCCTGCTGGAAAATAAGATAAAAAATTAAATACTGCACCAGCAGTAGTTACTTTCTGCCTCATTTTTCCCTTCATTTCTTTCTTCTATAGTCCAGTCTCTCTGTCCTTTTCTCCCTTCCTGCTCCACATCTTTACAGCCAAAATAGGAAATATCTATTGAGTGCACTCCTTAAAATGCAGTCACTGATTTCCCTGATCTTTTCCTCCACAGGATAGAACTATGTTTTCCAGATAATTAGAGATGCACTTAGAGTGACAAGAGGGTGCCATGAAGATTTCTCTTTAACTAAAAAAAATAAACCCAAACCACCTCCTTTTCATGCAAGGGGACAGTTTTCAGCTTAAAGTTTCTTTCCCCCCACCTATTAGGACACCTTGACCCAACATTCCAAGGAAACTCCCTTGTGGGGCTTTTTTGTGGCAAAATGATGCACTTGATTTTCTAGGGGGTTTTGGCTAAACAAAACAGCAAAAAAAAGGTTCAGTGAGTTAAGTCTTCAAAACATGAAAAAAGTTTCAATTAAGGGAGTTAGGTAACATCCATATACTTTCATACTAACATTCAGCAGGCTCTGCACTCAGTGTTGGAGGTTTTCAATCCCCCTTCCCTGTCTCCCTACCTATTTTTCTCTGGGCTGAACCTGCTGTAGAGAGTTTTGCCCTAAATGCTCAGAATACCTTCTGAGCACATCCCCACATCAGCAGCCCCCCTGCTTTTTCCATGCTTATAGCATTCTCATGCTATTTTCATTTAAGTGAACTTTTGACTTGCATATAGGTGGCTACATACACCTCACACAGGTACATACTGCACGTGGCACATGCTCCTCTCATGCCACACCATTTCTGCTCTGCTTCCTTCCTCTGCCTTGGTGGTGGTTGGCAACACACTTGTGATCCTGCTGTACAAAAACACTCCCTAGTGCTAGAGGGAGGGCTGAGAAGATTATAAATATCCTTTTTTCTCTCCTTCATTAGCTTCTCTACAAGTACTTCTCTTTCAACAACATCAAAATAATCAAAATCACTTTTCAAATTTTTTTCACTCATTAAAAATCTAAATGCATTTTAAGGGTGAGCAGAGCATGCCAAATTGGATTTTTAACAAATGAACAAAATTCAGTGTTTTGAATTCACTCAATCTTTGCTATAGCATTTCCAGAAGCAAAACCTATTTTTAGGTGCAAATTGTTTTATCTGCTCCACCTAACATCCAGATGAACGCGTGGGCTGTTCCTTTAAGATTTTTTTTCTCCCCACGCAACTTCCAGAGATTGAGAAAGATTGTATCATAGTGACTTCTACCTTCAGTGTCTTTCAGGGCACCTTCCCTCACTCACTCCCAAAGGCTTTCAGTAGCCTTGTGTTTGCTGGTTCATTGGTTCAACTCTTCCTTGCTCAGCTTTCCTCAGCTATTCTGCAGGATGTCAGCTTCACTTCAGCTATCCAGCCTGGCCCCTTTCCAACACTTCCTTAAAACATGTCAGGCAAAGGCTGGCCTGTCTCTTCTGACACACTGCTCTGAGATGTGGAACTTCAGACAGCTGGATTTCACAATCAGCTGTTTTAAGATGACCTCTGTTTCCACCAGTAACTCCATCCTAGAAAAGGTGGTTTGGGCATGTCCACCATATCCCTCTACAAATAATCACACAAAAGTTTTTGTGAGTTTTTTAAGCCAGTCACTTCCCTTTATGTCCACAAATCCCCTCCCACTGATGCTCCTGAAGTTCTGCTGGCTCCCACCTCACCACCTGATCTGAGTTCCTATTCCTTGGCCATGGATGCACCTCGGAACTCTCTGCACTTGGGGTTTCTCCTTGGCCACTTTCCTCTTTTGTTGCCTCTTGGGCCTATGATTTTGCTCAGCTCACTAAGCCCCAGTGTCACTCTCCCACTGCTTTTGCAGGCATGATACAGCTGCAAAGAAAGATAATAGGGCACAATAAAGATTCAGAGTTGCTCCAGACTGAAAGAAGAGGGAGATGACAGAGGGGAAAAAGAGCCTAGAAGCCCTTTGCAAGGTGGACCTCATGAAGGTTTGATGCCCCTTGAGAAAGAATCTCCATCACACATGTATCTGGCAGCAGAGGCAGAGCAAGAGCCCAGTCTGAGTCCTCAGGGCCCAAAGATAATTTCTAAAGTCCCTTAAAGACAAGGATAAGAAGCAGAGATAATAAACTGTGAGCAACCTCCTTTTAGAGAAGAGGATCATGGGATCAGCCTTGAGTACCAGGGCATGAACAGCCCCACAAGTCCCTGTGGGCTTCTCTGTTTGTGGGCTTGTCACTGAGTGGCATATCTGCACGTGGAACCTCAGCTCATTGAGAGAGTGCTCCCATTAGGAAGGATGTAAACAGAGCATGAAACTATCAGAGGCTATTAATGTTTTCTTAATATGTGAACTGAGCTAGAAACAGAGCAGGGAAAAAAAACCCAGAAAATTAAAGGCTTGCATGGTCATAAATGGTGTCTCCCTTGCTCATCCTCTGCCACCCAGACTCTTGGGGACATTAGTAGCAGGGAGTGGAAGGAGAAGGATACTCCTTTGCTGCTGTCACTGCAGTTAGCCCATGCAATGCCAGCATCCTTTCCACGGGGGGGAAAGGATGCTACAGCCTGCTCTGGCTGCTCTCTCATCTGGTCCTCTCTTCTACCACTCAAAACCAGCGAAATTTGTGTTAACACAGGATCTTTGCTTCCTTAAATGGCAAGACTCCTTGCTGGAGATGAGATCAACAAGCAGCCCTTGGGGCATGGGACCTGGATGTTTTTTGGAAGATTACAGCATTACACACCACTGCCTCCAGTTAGAGGGCTAGAACAAGAAAAAGCAATGCATTTCTAGGCAAAAGTCAGTATTCAGAATGACTGACTTCATAATGACCACCTGAGCAGGTAATTATTTATCTAGGGCAACATGCAAGACAGTGCCATTCTCCACTAGGCTGTGGGCACATGGTCACCCAAGGAAAGGATGGCAGCAGTGGGGCAGAGCCATGAGGCTGAGCCACCAGGGATGAAGTTTATTGTAAACACAAGGCACAGCTCAACACAGCAAAGTTCTGCTCTGGGGCAAGGATCAGAGGCGGAGATGGTAAACTGTGAGCAAACTCCTTGTAGGGGCTAATGGGAACATGAGATGGGATTTCCTGAACCCCCTCAGGGCTTGTCTTCATATAAAAGCTGCTTGCATTTAATTACAATCAGTTACATTAGCTACATCAGTCGATTTAATTAAATTGCAAGGACACTCATAAGTTGATTTAACTCTGTCTCAAATGGATTTAGCAAAAGTTGGCAAGAAACTAAATCAACATAAACCAAGATTAAATCAACTGAAGAGCATCCACACAGGATTTTGCAGCAATTTAGCACAAACCGATTTGAAGACCCATTTTAAATGAAGCAGAGTAACTCAGGCACAGAGAAAGATGAATTTCTGGGATGGAAGCAAAGTGTGTAGCGCTCCAGCAGCCCTGCCTAGTAGACTTGAGCTGTGGGGAGAAAAACCTAAAACCCTCCTTTTCCTCCACTTCCTACAGTAGGCATGTTATTTTAATCCACATACAATTTACTTAATTCATGATCTTCAGACATGTTAGCCCAACAGAACTCAGCAAGCAGCTGCCATTTCTGGGCCAGGCACACAGGCTAGAGGTCACAAATCATCCCCTATACAGCAGAAAGCTGAATGGTAAGAACACTGGTTTTTGTTAAGGCTGTGAATTTGTGAGCATAAAATCATCTACTTCAAATTAATTCCCAGCTTTGAACACACCATTTATCTAATTTGTAGCTTTTAGCACTGAAATTTGCAGTACTAAAGGGGTCACACACAGGTGACAGATAACAAGACAATCCCACGCAAGTTGCACAGCACTGCTCAGTCCTGCAGCGGGGGCTCCAGGAGATGTGGTGAACACTGCACTTCTTCAGCATGCACCTGAAACATCTTATTCTGTGCCAAGGGTAGAGTGACCGGAAGGTAGAAATACAGTTTTGTACAGGAAAAATCAAGTGGCCACTGAAGCACACTGCTCCATGCAGGCAGCACCAGGTGAGTCACCCCATTCCTGGCAGAAGTCATCCCAGAGACACCCAGAAACAGCAAAGTCCGGCAGAGATTCATAAACACATCCACTCTGATTAAATTGCTTCTTTTCAGCTCCAGGTTTGCCAGGACTGAGCCCTCCCAGCCAATACCAACATCTTGCTTGCACTGCACTGGGTTATTTTTTTTCCACACCTGCATTTAAACTTGTCATCACAAACCAAGCAGCTCTTCTGTGGGACCAGAATGGTCCTAACAGCTTTCCCAGCAAACCAAGTGATTTATGATCAGCTTAATGACACTTTTTATACTGCTGTAAAACTGGGATTACAGTTCAGTGACTAGTAGGAGTTAAAGTAAAGCTGCCATAGTTTCTTCAGTGCTTTGATGACTATTACAGCAGTCATACTCTGAGAAATGATGAGCCTGCCATAAAGTTTCAAGATCACCTTTTATTTCAGTGAGGAGATATTTCCAAGCCCAAGCTCTGTAGAAGTGAAGAAAAAGAAAACTCACAGCCTGAGAACAGCAGTTTAGAAAAGACTGAGTTGCCATACCACTTCAAACTACTCCAGCCAAAATCTGTCCCCAGATCATAAAAACAGCAAAACCTCCTTGCACAAAAATCCCAGAAGCTGCAAAGCTTCTGGCTGTAAAGGGGGTCTCTCATGCCTGCAAGGAAGGCCATATGGTCTATTAAACCATCAGAAATCAGGTCCTGTTACAGCTTTGCAACCTAGACAAATCTCTCCAGCTCCCCACATCCTATCTATAAGATGCATCCCACTGCTTTGAAAAATTTGTTGGTAATAGGACACAGCAGAAATACTGGGAAGCCAGCAATGTTAGAAATTAGACTCAGCATGCTGCGTAGATTCAATTCAGTTTAAACATAACAAATGCCTAAATTCTAGTATTTACACACACCTATTTACATTAGAAGTCATGCTTCCATATTCACTTTTCTATGGATTTTTTTTATTTTATAATTTACAGTAAAACTAGTACCTGGAAGTTTTGAAATTAATTTACCATGAAAATGTTATTTCTGTCTCTAGTCACACTATGTAAGGTCAAGTGTAAGAAAGACAGAAATTATGCTCTTTTTAGCCACACACAGCATGATTCAGTAGCTAGCTCTTTTGTCAATCCAAATGGTCAGTAATGACAAACCTGCCATTCCTAGGAAGGTACTCACAAGAATATTTGGTTTGCAGCACACTCCTTACTCATCCTGATGTCTTTTCCTTTCTTAGAAGGAGATTCATTTAACTCCACACAGAAAAAAAATCCTACCTAAGTAGGGAAAACAGAGCACAGAAGTTGTTCTCTGCCAGTGGGTGATCTAAGGGATGTATGAGACATGGGCCCAGGAATGGATCAGTCCAATGGATGGAACATTGTGTGAACCTCTCAGCCACAGAGATCAGGCTTGTCACATGTCTGTCACCTGAAGCCATTTCACTGATCTTCATGGAAGATGTACCAGGCTCTGAAGGATGAAGGCCTTTCATGCTGATGATGGAGGAAGCTATCCAGGCCTTCTTCTCTATTTGGAGCAAAAAGCTCTATCCTTCCTTCCTTGTTACAGATATCATTAAGAGGGGAAAGACAAAGATGACACTGTGCACAGAAATGCTCTGTTGCCATATATATCAATGCCATTTCTTAGCATCTCTGTTACTGCAAACAGCTCATCCCCAGATAGCAGGGGATTATGCACTGCACTGAACAGGCTGGTGGCAGCTCTGTGTAGTGTCACATCTCAGCTCATGGGCATCAAGAACTGAAACAAGGGACCAAAAATAGAGTAACTGAACACTTCAATTTGTTCTTCCCCAGACTGGCCATTGTGGTACATATTTACTGATATCTTTTCTTATTTATCTCCTTTCTGGGCTAGATTCCCTGTCTTTCTTTCACTTTATAAAAGCTTTAGCATGTCATTAATTCTTCTTCCATCTTCTGAATACTCACTAATTCTGAATATGTTTTCTGGTATGGAGTGACCATCACCCACTGGTGCAAATAAGAGGTTCAACAGATGAACACATTATGTATCTTGACATAACTAGACTAGCTATTTCTGATACCACCTACCATGAGTTGTTGTGTTTAACACCCCAGAAACTTGATCTGGTAAAGCAAATCTCTCAGGAAATCCTGGCAAGCCACAACCGGAGGACCAGACTGCTGCACTTCACAGCAATTTCATTCCCACAGCATCACCCAGGGGTCATGCTCACAGTCACTGCAAAGGCACCCAATAGAGTGATAGGGGCAGCCAGCACATGGCCCAGGCATCTCCAGCATCCTTTTCTGTGTGGGCCTCATGCCTGGCACCTTCCCAAGGGGCTTGATTTTTTCATGTCCTCCTTGTGCAATCAAGCTTTAAATATCAAACAGCAGCCTTCCTACCTCTTTCCCCAGGGGCTTATTTCATTGTTTAAGTGATCCTCCAGCACAAAATGTAAGAAGCTGTCAGCAGCACAGCTAATACAGTCATCACCCAAAAGCCAGCAGCCCTGTTCTGTGCAGATATTTGTATGTTACTAAATAAGCTTCGACAGGATGTGAAGGTGGCAAGGGACTAAGATATGTGAAAAAAAAACTCCACCATGCACCAAAAAAAACTGAAAAGAGGGAAATTAATTATTAACAGTCACAAAGCTCCCAAGAGAATAGCAAGGAATAGTTTGCTGCAGTCTTCTGCAGGAGATACCAAAAAGCAATAAAAAACTATTTCCATGCCATACTAAGGATGGGAAGCACCAGCTGTGACTGTCCCTTCAAGGCTGCTGCCCCTTCAGCAAGGTCCAAGCTGGGTCAATTTTCCTGAGACATTTGGTTTGCACTTTCCTCAACACCTAATCTTGGTGGCAAAGCAAATGCTCTGCTAGCAAATTCTATCCCAGTCTTGCTTCCTCCAGTTCCAATGAGGTTTTTCTGCTGTTGGCTCAGAGGAACAAATCTTAATCAAAAGCCCAAAGGCATCCACTTCCTCCCACATTAACCCCTTCAGAAGCGATTCAGTGACACAGGGCTGAAGGACAAGCCCCTAGTAAATGCCAGGCATCAACACATGCACCAAGAAGGGCAAGCCAACCCTGGGGCTGGGTGCAGGCACTGGCACTCACACACCAAAACCCTGGGCACTGTCCCCCAGCCTCACCCACCACCCATGCAGTGTCAGGCACCTCCACCAGCGAGCTCAGAAGCTCTACAACCTCCTTGTAGCTATAGCAGAAACTCTATAGCCCAGCCTACTTCTAACTGCACTTCCTAGGATTTAGGAGCAACACTTACCAGGCAACGTGTCCAGCACCACAGCATCCGGGTCATTGATGGGGCATCCATGAGGAGAGGCACCATGAGCTTTGTTAGAGCCACCACAGCAGCAAAAATTGTGATGCTACTGACTGTGCAGGAACAGCCAGATGCATGACAGAGCTTGTTTCTCCTCATGGATGGATCCATTTTCAGATATATTTCCCTGAAAATATACTAACACAGACAAAACTACTACCCTTACAGAGACCCAGTATACTATCAAGAGAATAAAAAAAGGTCTCCATCTGCCTCCCAGCTAAACCCATGCAACAAACTCCTGAACTCTCTAACCTTCTCCTTTCACACAGAGACTTCCCTGGGGCATAAAGACAACAGAAATGTATTTACTTTTCATTTCAAGGTGGATTAAAGCTATGAGTTACAAGCTGAAAAACACAAACAACAAAACAAACAATAGCCACCACCAAAAAAACAAACAAGCAAAAAACAATAGCCACCACCAAAACCACCACAAAATAAAAAAAAACAACATAATCAAAAATACCAACAACCAACCAACAACCACCACCAAAAAAAACAAACAAAAAACAATAGCCACCACCAACAAGCATAAAAACAACAGCCACCACAAAAAAAATACAAAAAAAAAATCAAACAAACAAACAGTAGCCACCACCAAAACAAACAAAAAACAATAGGCACCACCAAAACCACCACCACAAAATAAAAAAACCAAACAAAATAATCAAAAAAAAACAAACAAACAAAAAACAATAGCCACCACCAAAAAACAACCAACAACCAACCAACAACACAAACAACCACCACCAAAAAAACAACAGCCACCACCAAAAAAATCAAAAAATCAAACAAACAACAAACAACCACCAACCAAAAAAAACAAACAAAAAAAAAAAAAAAAACAACCAACCAACAACCACCACCAAAAAAACAACAGCCACCACCAAAAAAATCAAAAAATCAAACAAACAACAAACAACCACCAAACAAAAAAAACAAACAAAAAAAAAAAAAAAATACCCCACAAAAACAGCAACGACAACCCACCAGTCCAAACTCTGCTACTTTTCAGTGCTAGGTCACATACTTCCAACATAAGATGGAGAGATCACAGTTATTGCACACAGTGTTTTAGGGTCAGTCTCTATCTCAGCCTGGCACTGCCTGGGATAAGCATTCAGCCAAAGGCTCCCAAAAGCCAGCACTTCTTGAGAGGAGAGAAGAGGCTGTGCAGCCACAGTGTGCTCAGCAAAGGGAATGTACAATATGAGACCTACTAGCCTGTGGATACCTGGCTATATACCAAGCAATCTGGACTTGAAAACCCTCCCTGACATCTTGTTCCCCAATCAGCTTTTATTACAAAGGAAAAGCCAAGCTCAGCTTTCAGAATAGGACAGAGGTGACAAGGAAGGGAAATACATGACAGAGGTAATTGTTTTCTGGGCACCCCTTCTGACCTCCTGCTGACAAGATGAGCTATGTGATAGCATTTGATGCCATATACCAGTGCAGAGGAACTGGTTCTGGTTTGTGGGCACATTTCTTCCTTGGGCAAGGTCCTCATCAGCTCACCACAGCTTGCCTGTCCTTCTCATTTAATAATAGAGATACATTCATAGCTGAGGGGGAACTAGCAAAGCACGGGGACTTTTGTGAATGAAGAGCAACAGGAAAGGAGGACAAGGATAGGAGCCACTTGTAGATACACTGCTTTTCCCACTCAGCTAATACAGATTTTGATCAATCCATTTATCACAAACTAACTAAATACAGTACTGGAACAAGCAGAAGAAAAGCTCCTTGGTGTGGTATCATCCTGCCTGCATCCACTACAGCAGGAATTATGCCTGGGAGACACACTGTATGCTTCCCCTAAGCAAATACAGAACATTGACATGTGCTAGATCTGTTCAGCCACAGTGCCATTTACAGCTTCCACTAGGTGCTAAATACTGGGGACTCCCATAACCCAAAAAAAGCATGACTGTAGGGAAACTAGTTAGAGAAAAAAGGTTAAATTACAACATGGGACCAAGAATAAACCTTCTTGTCCCACACAGTGAGCTGTTTTCCCAGCCTCCTTGAGAAGTGCCATCCATGTGCCCTTGGACAGGGCTGGCTCCTCTTCTGTCCCGGAGACACAGATCAATACCCAGGAATAGCACTGATCAATTTTTAAGAGGAATAGCAGCCATCTCACCCCTTCACTAAACAGCTGCACACACATTACTTGCAGTTGCTGCCAAACCCCTAAAAGATTCACTAGGGACCATACTAATCAATTTTTATTTCTATTACATTGATGCCTGCAGAATGCTAGAGGAAACATGGGCAGAAGGGACTACACTAAATGAAGATCTTTAAGAGTCAGCACAGCAGGGATTTACACCAACTAGTTGGTCTTTTGAGTAGGTCAACAAAGATGAAAGAGGCAATCTGCCAGTAAGCCAAGACACTGCTCCAACTTGGGATGTCAAATGTTTCCATCATTCCTTTTCCTCTGCCCTTAGCCACCATCACAGGCCTTCTGCTTTGAAAGTGAGATCTCTGAGGACTTGATAAGCATGGTTAAGATTCAATGGACTGACTGGCATATCTGAATCCCTAATCACAGCCTCCACTGAAGAACAACTCAAATTTCACTTTTATCAAAATGTCCAGTTCTATTCCCTCCTGCCTCAAAATCAGCAAAGGGGAATCCTGGCCGGGGACACCCAGCCTCAGTGGATGGTTCCACCTCATTAAAACACATTAGTCTTACAGAAGGCTTGGGTTTATTTGTTCCACCCATCGCTTACTACCAACCACGCCTGGCCAGAGCTGCGGACTTGGCAATGAGGGTGTCTCCACCTCAGGTGGTCACCCAAGCTCCTTCACAACCAAAGGGGGAAGCATCCCCTGCAGACATGCTGCCCATGGATATACCAGGTATCTGGATGGGGCAAAAGGAGATAAAACCACTGGCTTCCCTTCTACAATGAGGAAGGAAGGCAGACAGGCAAAATTAGGCAAACACATCCCATCTAACAGCATTTTCACTTCCGGCTTGCCAAGAAGGAAAACCTCCAGCCATCTGCTTAGAATGAAGTGTTGGGGAAATATAAAATGGAACCCAAGAAGTAAATTATGCAGACAGCAAATGAAAACTGACAGTACTATAGCTACACGTGTGTGATGAGCTATAAGGATGCTGGTGCATGCGACATCTCATAACCTTGCACAAAAAAATAATCCCCACTAAGATGGAAAAGTGTTATCAAAGGGGTGGCACAGGACTAAGGTCCAGGTGACATCTTGGAGTGGCTACCTAGAACAGAGATAAAAGGAAAAAAATGGGTATTTATTAAAGGCCTTCAATAGATACACCTTGGGAAGTGTAAAAGCCTTGCAGAGCCTACACCCAAGATGGGTGGTCACAAGTTTTTCAGGAGGATATAAGTTTGGTCTATTTGCATATCAGGGGTTAATTCTCCAATTACAGCTTCAGGTAATGAAGTCATTCCCCTAGTTTGCTCCCTCCCAATTCACTTTTGTTTTTACTTTTCAGGGCCTGAGGCAGAAGGTGTTCTTGGTTCCCAGGCCCAGAAGGATTGTTTTGTCTGACCAAAATGTGAAGAGAACTTACTAACACTCTATATGGAGTTCAGAGTTATACACTAGTGCAGTACAGGAGCTGAAAAATATAAAAGCTAAAAACTTAAGGCAACACAGACAATAAGTTCAGGCTGGCTGGCTGATGATGCTCAACAGTTAGCTATAAGGACAATTTTACACATTTATTTCTGCTTGCCTCTGACCCAAGCTGTAACTGTATTTCTCAACAGTTTAAGAATTTTACAATTCTTTCGGTAAGGAGGCAGGATGATCCATTTTGGAGGCCAGAATAACTAAATCATCACTTTCACAAAGTTAAACTATCAAGTGTAACAATATTTCTAAAAGGTACTCCCACATCTTTTCATCATGAGATAAAGCCAGCAGTTTGCATTTATCTTCTTGCATTCCATCCCGACTTGGTCTTCTATTGCCTCATTTCTACAAGACGCAGCCTTGAAGCTCTAGAGAAAGCTATACTGCTGCTTCTTTCAGGTCACAGCGTCCATCAGAGGTTTGGGACACCAATAAAGATGATGTAAGGGCTTAGCAGACAAGAAGCCATAAAAATGAAAAAACTCCCCAGAAGAGGTCTATATCAACTTTGAGATTAACATGAAGTGAGTCACATTAGACACTCCAGCATCACCATACCAAGAGCAGAAGATAGGGGAGTCCATTGGGACCTGCCAAATGCCTTGAGTAAGTGCACAGACAGATCAGTGAGACAATTTGGCTGGCAGCTATCTTGAGTCATAGAGGCTCTGGCCAGGCAAAGGCTTGACCCATGCAGTGTGGGCTGCTGTGCTCTGGTACTGACCTCAGATGACAAATGCTCCTGTGATGGGTTAGATGAGACTGTGGACAGGGGGGACTGAAACACCCACTGGAAGATGAGACTGAGGTGGTACCAGGGCACAAAAGGGACAAAGAACCTGAGAACTGTTTGCAACTCCACGTCAAGAGAGACACATTGCACTGCTCAGTCTCCCAGCCAATTCAAACAGCCTCAAACTGTTTGTATTCCCTCTTTTTATACCAAAATCTTCCTACCAGACTTAAGTTCCATTCCTTCCCAAAA